>JBBPOE010000050.1:0-74792 GCA_038091295.1 Tylopilus felleus | reverse complement strand
TCCGTCATACTTACCCGGTGACTCGCGACTTTAGGTGATGACAGTGGCGAGGCAACGGCAGCTGTTGTCCACTAGCTCACCGCAATTCATTATTAGCCCGCTAACTCTGCGTAACATGCGTGTGCAAATGCACAGGCTCAACGAGGAGTTTGAGAGTCGCTGGCGCGCGATAAGAACATCTGCCACTTATGCCGCTGCCAATTCTCAACAACACCCCTCGCACCCATCCGCACCTGCTCTGGCTTCCCCCCTCCCTCTGGAAGATGAGCTGATTGAGCTTTTGCCGCAGGTGAGGATCGTTCACAGTGCATGTATTCTGTAAGAGAGCTGTAATGTTGTTCTCAGCTTGCGATATCAGACTGAGCAAATAAGCCTCCCCTGGAACTCGGGTAGCGCATCATGCTCGGGGTTAGAGAATGCTGGAATCATCTGAGGGTCGGGTTGTTGGGACTGCGGTGGCTGCTGAGGGATCTGGGACTGTTGGATGTAATTCACGCACCAGTTGTTTTGCAAGAAAGTTACGAATGATGGTCTGGCCTTCTTCCATTGTGTAGTACCAGCTTCTTCCTGACTGTCGCGGCTATCCACATTTGGAACCGCCGTCCACAGGCACTGTTAGTCCATTGTTAGCCCCGTTGGGAATCAAAAGGGAGAACTAACCATGTGATGGCGCAACCGTGCTGTATTGCAGCCGCGAGATCATCAATGCCAACGTCAATGGTATACCGCCTTCCACATGGACAGTCGTATGACAGAGTGACAGTGGCCTCGACCATTTCTTCGATAATAACGATCTTCGTTCCCGACTCCACTTCGGATCAAAAATCACTGTCCCTTGTCAGTCGGATCATGCTCGTACCATCGTCAACCACAAATTCGTATTGATTTTTATCGATATACCGTCTTTGGGCTTCGACTGCCTGTGCCTCGCACTGAGAGAGATTGGCACGGAGCATGAATTCCAATTGCTAAAATCGTATGTTACGTTTCAGAAAGTTACGAATGTTTTTGCTGTGGAGACATACATCCAAACTTTGGCACTGCTCGAGAAGCATCCGATGCCGTTGTCCTGTTCCGAATGTCATCCTGAGGTTCTCCAAAGTCTGTATTTGCGTAGCACGGTTTTGTACCATCATGTTTTTCATTTCAATCATGTCATTCTGGAGGCTCATTACGGCACAGGTCTAATCGAAGACAAGGAACGAGTCAGGAATATTTGACAAATCTCTGTCAGACAGAAGATATGGCAGTCACCGTGTATTCCAGAAGATGGTTGTTAATGACAGTGATACATCCAGTTATATCCTGCGAAACGGAGGGAGCTACAGGGATACATTTTCTAGCTTGAACTTGGTTGTTTCCAGCGCGCTGTCAACGGTGACCGCTTGCGCGTACAAACACTGAGGTGAGATCTTTACTTACTATGCTTATCTTTTCGTACTCACCGTTGTACTTCTAGCTCTATCATGAATCTACAACCCACCAGAGGCACCCTATAACGACCTCTTTTGGAACCCATACTCTGTGAAAACCCATGATTTTTGATGTCCACGGAGGTGGTGTGGGTTATGGCAGAGTCGACTGTAACAAACATTTTGCGTTTTTAATCTCCGACTGAAAAATGATGCGTCAGATTCGACCAAATGCAGCGACCAACATGTTGCCTCAACGCATACTCGACCAGTTCGCTCGCATCCCGCACAACACCACCATCGAAAACAAGTACTACGGGGTGTTTGACAAGATCCTCAATAAAGTGTGCTTCACCGATGATACTTTTACCATCGAGCCACAGTACCCCCTTCCCCAGGCTGTCGGTGTGCCTACTATCGACTTCGTCGTTACCTACGTCGTCGAAGTGAACGATCTGCCCATCTTCTTCCTTGAAATTAAACTCCCTCTCCATCTCGACCACATCTCTAGCAGAGTCGACGCAGATGCGCAGATGAGGGCCAGATTTCGTGCCCTTTACAATATCACCCCGACACCTAGGCTTCATGGCGTCAGTGTCATGGAACAAAGGCTTGCGTTTTATTGCATGGACAAAGCAACCGGCCGTGTAGACCCCAACTACGTTGCGCCGTCTACCGATTACATGATCGACACCGTTCCAGCAGAGAGGTGGGATACGGACATTACGACGGAGGATGGGTATCAGAGGTTCGTGGGGGTTATCAATGATGTCAAAGAAATGGCAGCAGCACTTTAAATGTAAGAAGTGACTACAGTGTATTCACTATTGGCCACTTCTGACGCATCCTTAGTGGTATAGATTCTACTTCTGAAGTTATGACCGTGGCATACTGCAGGGCGTGCGTAAAAGCATTTTTCCTCGGACTGGCGGTCCCCGACCGTCGCCCTTAGTGTATTATGTAGGACTGTACTAGTTTAGACGGTCGCTACATAATAACATCGCTTGTCAAGAAAACATGACCATGTGCTTTCTCACGACGATCTTCGATTCAAACCAGAGGAATTCCTCTAGAAAATGTACATGCAGTAACTGAATCAAACATAAGTGCAACAAGAATCCAAGAAAGTGTCTAAATCTGTCTCTGATCTTAAGCGTCTCGTGGTGTTAAAGTCAATAGAAGATTCTCAATGCGCCGTTGCCGATCCTGCCAAACGCGATCAGCTTAGACACTCGATGCTATGGCATCCACTTACCTGCATCTCTTTCATATCGTCCTGAAGGAGGCGGATAGGTAGATTCCGGTACTGATCTAGCAAGCCTTGCAACCGTTGAAAGTAATCCCCACCCTCTTGTTCTACAGCTGTAGCCGGCCGTGATGGGGAAAATAGCTTTGAAAGTGGTGTGGAGGTATCCAAAGAAAAAACCTTTGCGCCGCTAGAGAGTTCCTCCAAAGGCGTCAAAGTGCTGATCTTCCGTTTCCGAGCTGAGCTTGGAGTTTGCTGGGTGTCTAAGCGGATGGTACGTCCACGAGCTGGCGACCCCGAGAAAGAACTTGCTGGCTGGGCTGAGGCAGCTGCTGACGACGGGGCTCTCGCATCCTCATTCTCCGAATCGTGAAACAAGTTGAAATCCCGAGATTCCTCCACCTCGAAGATAACATCATACAAATCCGTCGACTTGGATCCCACTAGATGTTCGACAAATGGTATTTTCTTCAGATGGCGCGGGAGGCTTTGATAGATGCTCTGTTTTGAGTCTTGATTAAACTCTCTCTTCTTCTGGCGGGAGACTAACTGTCGCTCGTAGAGCGCAATAACGATGAGGATGGGAAACGACTAATGAGAATAGTTAGCGAAGGGTTTCAAATCTGGAACACACGTACAGTGAGTTTGATCAGAAAGACATTTGCAGTGTGCAGTGCGCGTGGTGATAGAACGTAGCTTGCTGGTTTCAGTATCAAAAAAGCGACGATATTGAATGGGGGCTGATAGCTGAATAAAGCATCCGATTTCACTCTAAAAGACTGCTCAGGATTTTTCTTCAAAAAAACAGGAGTCGAGATCTTCACCTACCCTTCAATGGTTGTTATGGCATATTGGAACAAAAACTTCTCAGGAGTAAGTTATAGTCGTTGATTAGTTCATCCATCGTACCTCTTCGTTGGCATTCTGACATAAAGATGAACTACAGCGGCCGGAAGAGAAGACAACGACCTACCATATCAAACCGCATTGCTGTATTAGTGAGAATGGAGACGAGAACTAAAGAACAATGGATCAGCTATGACTATGCTGACTCCAAGAGCGGCATACTTGTCAGCAAGAAGTTGTTAACCAGGACCGCAAAACAAGTCATGAGGATGGGACCGATTACAGGGTGAAAGCTCGAAGCTTTCGCGAAACTCAGACCGGCATTCCCGAACCACATCTGCATCATCATCCAGGCGATACTTTTCACACTCTGTCGGCCCGATGCTTGTTCCCTTCAGTGGGCTGAAATTATATCAAGTAGAGTGACTCACCAAGCGTATACAAGGTCAAGAGCAAACCAGAAAAGCACATGGTACAGATAGATATGAAGAACACGAACTCAGAAATCATCTCCCGTAAAGTACTGAAACTGATCAGCATGATTTCTGCTCTGCAGTATCTGCACTCACAGAACGATGACGTTATTGGCAATAGTATAGAAAGCCAAGCTGAAGAGCCGCACAATATTGGCATGAGTTTTGGCTGACTGATTGTCAGGTACGCACCGTGGGACAAGAACACATGCAACACAAGCCAATAAATCAAACGCTAGCTTTGAAGTGCCAGCTGTTCAGAATGATGAGTTCCCAAGTGCGTAGTATGGTGAAAGATGAGACCTTCATGATATACAAGTCCTTTCGTGCGCAGCCCGACATACGCCAAGAAAACCAGCACGAATGCCGTATCAAACGCATTCCACACCTGCGATCCCAACTAGACGTGAATTTGGGATCCTGATGAGTATGGGAGGCTCACATTGGATATATAAACTATCAGATAACACAGCGTGAGGAATTATACACAGTCAGTCTGGAGAAATACCTACTGCCCCAGCCATATTCTCGCGAAGCAGTGTATTCTTGCAACGTAAATGCGGTGGCAAACACGAGGAAGACTAGTTCCCACGTTGATACGCTTTCGATTTGTTGCGCTGCCACTGGAATTAGCTCAGATCCTAGTACGGAAAGGTCGACATACTATACAAGCAAAGCACAAAGGTCAGCGTAAGTATTACGATGCTTAAGGAGTGCAAGATGTTTGAGTAGCGGGGAACTCTTAACCTGCACACAGGGTGAACGCCGAAAAAAGGGATCTAAAAACAGAATCCAACCTATAATGGTCAAGAAATGGAGCTTTGCGAACATCGTACATCTCAATGGCACGCTGTTTGTAATTGTCGATCAGAAGAGACCTGTTTCCGGCGATGGTAAAGACGATTCGACCAGTGTACATATCGTCGATAACGCTCTGTACGATGGTGGACGAGAGGAAAGCCTTGGCTTTCGTGGATATTGCCATCTATATCGGCGCATCTTAGGTGGGATAACAATGAGGATATAAGCACCGACCTCGATCGCACTCTGTGAATTCTCGGCGGCATCCTCAGTGCCTATCACTAGCTTAACTTCTTCCACCACGTCGAGCGGTGCCCCGGCCAACGGATTCCAGGGCGTGGTCAGAACTGCGACTAACTGAAGTTTGCTGGACGCAGAGCAGGCGAGAAGTCTCAGAGCCAGGATCTCACAAAGCGTGGCTCGGGAAGTTAGGACAGGTGAAAGGGCCATCTCTTTTGTAACCTGAGAGAGGAAGTAAGACCGAGCAACCATGCAGGCATATACAACGGCCATGTTCTGGAGTCGCGCATACTTCTGTACCAACGGTCGTACCACAGCGAAATCGACATCGGTAGCGGTGAGTTCTCTGTAGCAAGGTGTTATCAACAATGCATCGTTGGAAATGAGGGCAAAACGTAAGACCCACATCCAAGTCAACGGGGTGTCTGCGGTGAATAATCCAAGTCAGCGCCCGGAGACTGTATGTCCAGTTGTACGAACCTATGGAGCTCTGCCATCTGAATTAGAACTTGAAGGAGAGAATGGGAGGAAATGGCTGACGGTAACATCTTTCTTCAGATACGGTATTAATGGGAATACCTTGACGGTGGCCAGGAAATCCTGCGTTGGTGCTGCCGGCTGTTGCTCCGAGTCAAAGTCCATGTTCCAAGGAAAGAACAACGTCAACGGTAGAGGTCAAGCCTCGCGTGTAATTCGGATCCTGTACTCGGTTGAGCGCTATGGAACACGCTGCAGTTGCCAAATTAGATACAAGGCTTCAGGGGGTTACATCGGTCCGTACTAAATCCATACGTCGTTGTTCTCGAGAAGGTGATACTTAACCTTTGGTTCGAACTTGTCCTTCCTTCAACTTTCCTTTCTCTCGCACGAACCATGGGATGCGTTTTTTCTGAGCCGGTCGATTTTGATTCTGAAGTCAATCTCTTTCATTTCGAGCTACATCGAGCAGTCGGTAAGGGCGCTTTCGGGAAGGTAAGCGCTGGTTCACTCCTGAGGCCTGAAACTTGACCCTTGACATGTCATTCTTCATCCCCACAGGTCAGGGTAGTCGAGCACAAGAAGACAAAGAAAGTATATGCACTCAAGTACATCGACAAGTCGAAATGCGTTAAACAAAAGGCAGTAGCAAACATAATCCAAGAGCGTCACCTCCTGGAAGAAGTACGTCACGCGCGCTGTCCTGCTCCTCCCACTTGCACAAACTTACATAGTATTTCATCACAGGTCGACCACCCTTTCGTTGTGAATTTACGATACGCCTTTCAGGACGATGAAAACTGCTTTTTTGTACTGGATCTCATGCTGGGAGGTGACCTTCGATGTGCGTCATGTCCGAGTCGTTGAGTTTCCTTCTGTGCCGCACTCACATGATCCCTACCTAGTCCACCTCGAGCGCAAGGGAAGTCTCTCCGAGCACATTGTGCGTTTTTGGATGGCAGAACTCGCATCCGCCTTAGTATACCTCCACAAGCGGAAGATCATCCACCGGTATGCTTCACTCTCATTTACGCCTCCATCTTCAATGACGGATCATTCCCTTTAGTGATATAAAGCCTGATAACATCCTCCTTGACGCCCAAGGGCACGCGCACATCACAGACTTCAATGTTGCAATCCATTACTCAGAGCGGCGGTTACACACCAGCATGGCCGGTAGCATGGCCTACATGGCTCCAGAGGTAATAGGAAGGAAAGGATATACCTGGTGTATAGATTGGTGGAGTCTCGGAGTTACTGCATACGAACTTCTATTCACCAATCGGCCGTTCGATGGACGCACCGCAGAGAAGATGAGAAAGTCCATAATGAACGACCCATTAAAGTTCCCCGATATAAGCTACAAATGTAGCTCGCAAGGCATCAACTTTATTCAGGGGGTAAGTGATTGGCACTACTGTGGTACGAATAGTCACGAAACCTCAGGCTGATCCGTAGCTTCTCGAACGTAATGTGAGCCAACGTCTTGGTTGTAAACCCAGAGGCGCTGGCTTCCAGGAGATCAAAGATCATCCATGGATGTCAGGAGTGGACTGGGACAATTTGAACTCTAAATCAGCTCAGCCCCCATTCGTACCTGACGTCCGTGCCCCCTTAACGAATGCTGTATGTTCACTAACCTCACAAGCACAGGCGAAAAAGGCAAATTTTGATGTTACCCATGAACTTGACGAGTTCTTGATGGTGGAGAAGCCACTCACTCACTCGAAACGCAAGGCTAATGTCAACTTGGACAAGATGAAGCCCGAGTTCAGACAATTGGAAGAAGAGTGAGCATTTGTATCTTCTACATGACAGTCCATACTCATATCTTGAAGGTTTACTGTTTACGATTTCATGTCGTCACACCGCAAGTCATATTATCCTCATAATCAACCCATCACCACGGTCGCTCGCACTTCTGAATCACCTGAACGAGATCAACTCACTGCGACGCAAATGCAAACGAACACCATTCAGCCAACTGCTACGATTGCCGAACGTACATTAGCGGAACGTTCACTTGCCGGATCACCCGTCCCCGAAGCGACTCGGGTAGACAACATACCTCTCGTCGCCACCTACTCAGGGTATCCTTGAACATGCTTGTTGGTTTGCATGTCCGCGTGATCAGCTACGGACTTCCTCTGTGAAGAGCATTCGTATGCACCAACTGTCACAGTCCATCCTTTGTGTAATTGCTTAGGAAGTTCATCTGCGTGCTCTCTCGCTTAAGCACTGCGCACGTATCATTCATTCAACTCGACTTCGAAACGCTTCACTGTACTCTACATATAATTTATTAACGATGACGCCTTTTATGTAATTTTGATTCGCCTTTTCATGTTTGTCCTTAGTCTAGACTTAATATCTCACAGACACAAGCGGTAACTTGGAGTGGTGCGTGCGACTCGTACCTGCATGAGACGCCGTGGTCCGTCTTCGTGATTGATCCATTCAAGCGCCAAAAATAAACTGTACCTAAGGCTGTCAACGCTAGCAACCCCAGTGCAACAATGCCGATACTGTCACTGAGCGAAATCCCGACGATAGGTGCACTCTATCAAAGCTCGATCCTGCGTGCTCATCAACCGCAATCCTCACGGTACTATCCACCTCGGATCGGTGCATTGAACCAAGTATCTCTTTAGTGAGTAAGAGCTTGCATCAGATACTCGCACCAGACGTAAACCAAATTTCCCTTACACTGACAGCCACGGAGACATCACCAAACTTGAGATGGACGCAATCGTGAACGCAGCGAATCCAACCCTGCTAGGTGAGTCTTGAGGAGGTATCGGCTGCGATTCACATGTTGATAACCGGCTGATGGACTGGATCTTGAAGGTGGAGGAGGAGGTACGAACATACTGCCGTATTTCTTTTTAAGACGGTCCGGTAATGCTGTGTTGTGTCCTGCAGTCGATGGTGCCATCCATCGTGCCGCCGGCCCAAGGCTCTTAGCAGAATGTAGGTCTTACAGAGTTTCGCATCTTCAGCACCTTCTTACGAGATCCAGGTCGGACGTTGAATGGCTGCGAAACTGGAGATGCAAAGATAACTGGGGGGTATAATCTGCCCGCGTACGTCGGTCCCGATCGCCCTTCAGACAAATGTCCCTCACATTCTCAATCGTCGGACAGGAAACATGTTATCCATACTGTTGGGCCGATCTATTTCCCCGACCAAGCTGCACTGTGCGAAAAGTTGCTCCACTCTTGCTACAAGTCGAGTTTGCAGTTGGCGATCGCCAATGGTTGCGAGACCATTGTGAGTATGGAAGTTTCGCGATATCGTACTCGGAAGTCGTAAATGGAAGAAACACAGGCCTTCCCCTCTGTCTCTACGGGGTTGTTCGGCTATCCCATTAAAGATGCCACTGGAGTCGCACTGAAATCCGTCCGAGAAACACTGGAAAAAGAGGACGGCGAGAAGGTAGGATAACTACGCAACATCGATCGTGGCAAGCTCTCCTCACCTTGACCAGCTCAAGCGTGTAATCTTCGTGGTTTTCAACGATAGGGACAGGGCTACTTACGAGTATGTGGCCTTTATATCGAAACTCTGGGCTATTGAGCAAAAGTGCTCTGGGTAGGCAACTTATTCCCCTGTACTTCCCGCCCACAGACTCCGAGACTGCAAACATCGACTGAAAGGAGGATCGAAGGGTGACATATAGCGTGCCAATGGACGTTTCAACCAATCTTCATCCAAATTTAGTACAGTGCTCCGCTTCGCCGCTACGAGTTTCCACACTGAAATACTCTGCATGTAACTTGTTAGTTACAATCACGATGGCGTCCTTTATAAGCCTTTTCAAATCGATTATAGCCTCATGCTCGTCCCTAGTACCTTGACAGAGGAAGACACAAATAGTAACTTGCAGTGGTGCGTGCGACTCGTTCCGCTATGCTCCGTCTTCCTGATTGGTCTACTAGTAAGCGCCAGGAACAGCCTGTCGCCCAAGGCTGCCACCGACGCTAGCAAACCTGTTGCATCAATACCGATGTTGTTGAGCGAAATCCCAACGATAGGTGCACACTAGTACCGAAACACGACCCTACGTGCTCCTCGATTGGAAACACAATGGGTAGTACTATCCACCTTGGATCAGTACATTGAACTGATTGTCTCTTTGGTGAGCAAGAGCTTGAATTAGACGCTCGCACCGGACATGAACCAATTTTCCCTTCTACGAAAAGTAATGGTGACATCACCATAACTTGAGGTAGATGCGTTGTAAACGCAGCAAATTCGACCCTTCTAGGTGTGTCTTGAGATATCGACTTCGATTCGCATGCTGATGGGTCCGATCTTGAAGCTGGAGACCCTTCATGTCCCACACTCGGTGGTGTCATCCATCATGCCGCCTGCCCAAGACTTTTCAGAATAATGTAGGCCATATCGAGTCGCGTCTTCGGCACCTTCTTCCACCCAGGTCGGATGTCGAATGGATGCGACGGCAGAGCCAGGGCTACTTACGAGCATGCACCTTTTATCTTGAAGCTCGGAGTCATTGAGTAAAAGTGCTCTTAGACAACTCATTCGCTATATTTTCCGCCCAGAGACACGGAGACGACAAACGTCGACTGAAAGGAGGGACGAAAGGGTGACGTATATGACGTACGTGTTAGTGGCCGTTCAAACTAATCTTGCTCAAGTACGGTGCTATCATGGTCGCCGCCAGGGGTTCTTTCCATACAAAAATGTTCCTGTGGCGTTAGCTCTGTCACCTGTTCCATTATACGTACTGGCAGATCCGGTGTCCAGCTTGCCAGGGCTTTGTTCCCGATTTAAGTATACCTAGAGGGAAGATTCAATGAAATCTTATTTTTTGCACACTCAGGCTTTATGTGAACCGGTGGCGGTGCTTTATGAACGGTTTCCCTTTTATATTGTCTTCCGAACTGAAGTGGATACTACACGTTGGAGCACCCCTCCGAGTCCCGGGCACGAGTCGTCGATCGAAGTGACGACGCGCAACTGGAAGTGATCTCGTACTTGTAGTCCCTGTACGAAAGGACATCCGAGTCCCCTTGCTGCTAAGAACCGGCCCGGGCGTTCCGGCAGGAGTCTCCAACTTCTGAAACTCATCATCGGAGTCATCAACCTCCGCGGGGCCATCATTGATACACACGATTCGTCCATTCTCTCTCCGCACACTGAAACATATAAATATGGACAGGCTGAGCGATTGTGCGTTCTAGCACCTCAAGTCCGTGAGGGTTTCAAACGTTTTACATGGGACTATTTTACAACATCTTCGCGGCACTCTTCAGTGCCATAGGTATGTCAGTCTCACCTTTCTTTCTTTCCTGGACCAGCTCATTTGGAAGTCTTTCAAAGGCGCATTCCTCTTTGGGTAGGTCGAACAATCCTAGACACAGGTTTTTGGATAGTTGAAAGGAACGCTGCTTCATTTTTTGCAGTTATGACAGGTAGTCTGGTTTCTATTCTTATCACAGTGACTTTTGACGACATGATTCAGCGGTATCATATCTTCGGTTAAAACGCTGGATCAATTCATAACCTTCTTCGACAAGCCGAGTAATGCCATTATCGGCGCAGTGGTTTCGACGTTCAGCGGAAAGTGACTAGTACTGTGTCCCTTACCTTGATATTGACTTGATTTCTTTCAGGTGGATGCTTCTTCGGAGCTATGGGCGCGGCTTGGTACGTTGACGACCCTTCCACTACGGATGAAATACTCAACGGAACAGGACCAATGACGCATGGGGGCGCAAGCGGACTATCCAGGTGACGAGTTTCTCAGCAAATGCGCCGATGGCTTTGCTAAAAAAGTGTTTTCTCTAGTTTGGGGCTGTCTGGGCCCTGTGTGGTTGTGCTATGCAGGCAGGCGCACCAAATATGGCGTGTATGCTCGTTGGTCGCATTGTTGCCGGTGTTGGAATTGGGCGAGTGCTCTCTGTTGGATAACAAATATCAACGCTGAATGATTAGGAATCAGCATTCTCTCTATGACAGTGCCACTCTACAACGTAGGCGTCCTGTTCCATTGATCAATTCTGACCTGATCATCGACCCTAGACGGAGATTGCTCCACCTAAGATCAGAGGTTTTATGGTCGGGTTGAACCAGCAGATGATCGGCATTGGCTTTATTGTTGCAAATTGGGTGAGCGTATATCGCCACGATCGTGTCTGACTAACAATGACCAGGTCGGTTATGGGTGTTCTTTTCTGGCTAGTACCGCATCTTGGAGACTTCCATTGGGTATTCAGGCGGGTGTTTTGTGATTATCTGGGGCGTGGAAGACTTACCTTGGTGTATAGCTGGTCCCAGCCGCTATGCTGTTGGTTGGAATCCATTTCTTACCTTACAGCCCGGTATGTGTGGTTAAGCTTCAGCGGTCTCGGAAGCTCACCTGCCAGTAGCGTTGGTTACTCGAAATGAACCGAGACGATGAAGCTCGTGAAGTTGTTTATAAACTTCATGGTATTGATACCCCAGAATCCAAGGGTGCAGCGGATCAAGAGTTTACGGAGATGCATGATCAAATCAAGGCTGATGCCCTCGTCCGAAGTCGAAATATCAGTGATCTGTGGGCTACTCCTGCAATGTTACGAAGGACACTGGTTGCTGTCGGTGTTCAAGTTTTTGGGCAATTTACCGGCATCAACAGTGAGTTCTCGAGCTGAACCAAACTTTATGCTTATCTGATGCGTGACAAGTCATCAGCTATTATGGGCCACAGATGTACGAAGCATTGGGCTTGACCTCAAGCCAATCTCTTCTTGTTCAAGGGATATATGGAGCAGTCGGCGCTATTGCAAACCTCTTGTGTGTATCCTCGACCCGACTTTTCGTTGGAAGCACTAACGAATACGACTAGTTTCATCATCTTTATCCTTGATTGGATCGGCCGCAAGAAACCCCTGTTATTTGGTGCCGGATCATTAGTGGCTTTGTTTAGCGTCTTGGCGGCTTTGCTAGCATCATTCCCTCCCGGTGAAAACCAAAATTTGGCCGCCCAAAAAGCTGGTATCGCGATGATTTTCATGATGAGCATCGTCTTCTCGTTAAGTTTCGGACCCGTCAGCTGGGTACTTGCCTCAGAAGTCGGTTGAACTGGTTCCCAACTTCCGCCCTAGTCGTGCTCATCGACCATATCTCAGGTTTTTCCTACCCGGACGCGATCCATTGGCACGAGCGTTGCTACGTGCGCGAACTGGCTGTTCAATGTGCTTCTTGCTGAAGTCTCGCCGATCGGGATGGCCAACGTTGGCTGGAAATTCTACTTGCTCTTCATTTGTCTGAACGCAGTGGATTTTATCGTCATCGCACTTTTCTTCCCCGAAACAAAAGGCACGTCTCCCCCTGAGCTTCTCTTGGGTGACGTATCGTTCTGACCGCTCGCAAAGGTAAATCGCTGGAGGAGATGGCAGTTATCTTTGGGGACGAAGTTGATGTGAAGCAGGTGCTCCAGGAGCATGCTCACGAGAAGGAAGATGGCGTTGCGAAAGCTTGACTCGCACTTGATTGCTTGTACCGTCTTATTCATTATGAAAAAATGGATCATACACTGCCGAGTGTTGTATTCAATAAATTGTAAGATCCAGTACCCTCAACGTTCTATAGTCTGGAATGTCTTGATGAAGAGACAGAATTCGAGACAGGGGCAAATACAAATATGGTAATTTCATCAGTAGTCATATGTGCTGTATGCTAGCTACCCACGAGGATCATATCGCGAGGAACGTTGTGCTGGACTGTGTTGCACAAGATCCACGCGTGGATGATCTGCGCGACTTGTACCATAGGCTCTCTAAATCCAGAATGCCCACCCTCCTAACCTTACCCGTCGAGGTACGACTCGATGGATCCCAACGAGGTAAAAAATTCTGATCCCCCACGTCCGAGTCAGCTCCTATGCGACATCCAACTCTTTGCAACCTCCCCCACGCTCCCACAGACATGCCACACGCTCCACGCCATCTTCGCCTCCTCCCCGCCGTCCTACCGTGCACACTACCTCCTCGCATGCACAGACGCGTCCCGCCTACCCAAGGACGCCGTCCTCACCAAACTACTGCGCTATCCGATATGCACCCAGGACGTCCTCGAGGCGTACTTTCGACAGCGCCGGGACGATCCCAGCGAACGTCGGTCGGCGCCCGAGCTGCCGAGACGCCTGTTCCGCGCGCTCGTCCACCGCCGTGGCAGGTCGTCCGACCCGTCGGGGTGGTCTGACCGAGACGCACCGCTACCGTTCCTGCGGTATCTGTACGCCTGTCCGCGGATGTGCCCCCCAAACGCGAATGCGTACGACGGGTATGCGTTGACCAAGGCGGTGCAGGTCGGGTTCGTCCCCCTCGTGCGGTTCTTGTTGGATCACGGTGCGACGCCGGGATGGAAGGGGAACCTGCCTGTCATCATCGCGATCCATCGCAAGGACCTTGGCCTCGTCAGGATGCTCGTGGAAAGGATGGACACCGGAACGTCGTCCTCCAAAGGCAAAGGCAGTGGGAAACGACGAAAATTGGAGGACAGAGTCGACGTGACTCCGGAGATGCTGAGAGCTGCCGTCAAATGCAAGGCGCAGGACATCGTCGAGTACCTTACGCGAGAAAAGGGATGTATACCTGACATGCAAACGTTGCTGTTATTGCAATGACATACTGGAACGATTTATTCCAGTGATCCAAAGCGAAGACGACTACACGTAGATGAAAATAAGATGATCCACCAATATACACTGCAGTAATTTGCTAATGACACATCTATGGATGCATGCTCATTCACAGTAAAACAGAGTGGAGGAAACCAAGATTGCATGGAACAGTGTACTGGAATGAGTGAAGCGATACCTGTGGCGGAGATGAGAAGAGTAAGAAGGGATCCAGAAAGAGAGTCACTCACAAAACTGGGTACATGTCGAAGATTAAATATCGTCGATATCAACCTCGCCTTCGTCACCGAACTCGAATGTGCATTCTCCATCCTCTTCGAACGTATCTGTCTCGTTGATTTTGGCGCTTTCTGGAAGTTCGCCATAGGCTTTCACTGTGAACATCGAGTCAGCGACAGATGTCGATGGTGACGACAAAGGAACCAACAATTTCTAGCTTCGTCTGCGGTGTACTTGACGATGACGTCTGCCTTGTCATCTTGGAACTCACGAAGCGAGAGCAGCACGATATCTCCCTGGTTGATCCACACCTGAAACGCGCATCGTTGGAACGATCACACACGATCGGTTGGGAAAGCGTGCTTGCCTTCTTTCGCATTTTTCCTCTGATGTGGGCTAATCTTTTCTGGCCATCAAAGCACTGGGCTTCTAGACGCCCATTGCCCAGCATTTTTATGACCTGGGCGTACTCTTGACCATCTTCACGAAAGACGAGCTCACGCTTGTCGTCCTCGTTCTCGTTTTTTCCACGTCTCCGGTTCTTTCCACCCTGTAGGACGAGGTGAGTGACAAGGCGAGCGGGGGCGAACAGCAAAAGAACGAACCTTGCCTTTGTTCTGCAGATGGGAAGAGGATCAGTTCCTGGCGACGAGTGATACAGAGAGGTTTGGATGGATACGCACTTTCGGCATTCCGAGTTTGTGATTCTTTCTTCAAGGAATGAATGAGTAATAAAGGCGTCGACTTTGGCAGTTGCTAGTGACTTGTGATCAGACTCAGATTCGGATCCGGTGGCACACAGGCGTGGCAGTGCACCTTAGTAAGCCAGCCCTCTAAGCTAGGCTCAGTCGGGCTCACACTGCCTCAATAGGTCCTTCAACTAGCTGATCATCCCAACATTGTAGGGTCATATGATTGTGCCCATTGGTACCTGATGGATACAAGTCCCGCCGTGTCTAGGTGCTCTGGATGGCGGACCCATAGAGGAACCATGACGATGACAGCCATTGACAGGGGACACATGATTGGATGTTCACAGCTGCTACAGTGCACGTGGGTACTGGTTGAACAGGACTGTAAAGTTGGCAACAGCTCCTTCGAGGACCTTTACAAACACCATGGCAAAAATATCGGCCGTTGTTAAAAAAAAGTTCCCAACTTTGCAGGCGCTCCCAGTCATCACCAGAGATCAACTTTGGCCGCATGATCATTGACGCGACCAGCATGTTAACAACCTGTCACATATGCCCTTAAAAAGCAAAGGATGGTTACAGGACTGACTCAGGTCCGTCCTGCTCCGAATAAGTACAGCACTCAGTGTCAAGTGTCCAGTTACTCTGCAGTTAGGAACAGGATTTCCTTGAAGCGGGACTTTCGTCAAGTCATCAGTGGCTCCGCCACAGGCCTAGGTGATGCGGCTGCTATTACTACGTTCGACAAATGCTAAAATTGACCTGGGAAGAAGCTGTTGAGAATAGGAGAAGGAACCTAGTGGAACGTGCTTTATGGATTAGGAACGAATGTGCGCGTGCGATGCGCAGTCTAGATCGTCCATGGTATGAGGCAAAGACGGTGATGAGCTCGGGAGATATCTTAGATACCCACCCTCGATGCGTTGAATTGGTTGATCGATGGTATGGGGCATATCATTTCCGTGGCGAGCGAGCGAATCAGCAAGTCAAGTATGGGATGTGGAGACGGGAGGGTACATGCGCTTCAAGTGTCTGTATTTACGTAGCGAATATAATGCCAAGGTTTCTGGTCCACGTTAGGTTGATCGTTGTACACAGCGCTGAGCACAACATACCGTTCTTGATGTATTCTCCGAATTCGAGCGCTCTCTCTATCTCCGCTTCGTCCACGAGGTTTCGATTTTCTTAAGGCAATCGAGTTAACGTTATGATCTACGCTGTGTGGCGGACATGCGACGCAAGGGCAGTGTGGGGCTCACTTTCAAAGAGTTTTCTTAGCTTTCCATGGAAGTCGTAGCTGATGGACGAAAATAAGTATGAGTATGCTATGGCGACGAACAGCCTCTGACTGACGAGGGTTCGTAGTCTCGACCGAGACGATGCAGCTCTTTGTACAGGGCCAATGCCCGCAAGCGTTGAGACATGGGGATGCGAGTCCGCGAGATCCCCATGATGACCAAATTGGGACAGCGTCGAGGACGAGTTCGGATCATACGGCTATACTTTGTACGTCGTGAAGTTTGTTTCTTTTTTTTCTGGGGCGGGTCCAATGGTTAATACTCAGGCGTGTCAACCCGCGAAGAAACATGCGAGGACACACGAAGGTGTATGGGAAACGGACCACATGGACGTGCAAATATGGCAGCATGTGCGAACGTGCATCAAGGTGCCCGGACTGCCCTGCACAGATCTCATCCCACCCGTTCGTTATAAGTAAACCCCATCAGTCAATATGGCGTCTATCGCTCGCACTTTCCCCTGCCACTCCCTCAAGGGCCCTCCCCAATGTCAAACCCAGTCGAACAGCTCTCGGAGCACGACTCCTGCTCGGAGAAGCCCCACCCACAGACAAACATCACCGTCCTCAACGAGCGTCGTCGCGCAGCTCTTGCTGAAATCGACAATGCTCCCTTCTCGTACGTGCCTCCCCTTCTTTCTCCACTCTAACTCATCCCTCCATAGCTGGTTTCACGTCAAAGTCTGTCTCGTAGCAGGTGTCGGCTTTTTCACCGACGCGTGAGTGACACTTTCCCATCCCTCGACATCATCGCGTGACGGCCTCCTAGATATGACATTTTCGCTATCAGCATTGCTGCCTCCATGCTCAACTATGTCTATGGCGGTAAAAACGGTATGTCGATCATCCTCCCTCTGCATTCCTCCCCCTCATTCGATCCCTCTAGTTGCCCTCAGCACTTGGCAGTCCACCGGTATCAAGGCTGCCACACCCGTCGGAAACTTGTTCGGTCAGCTCGTCTTTGGTTGGCTTGCAGATATCCTCGGTCGTAAGCGCATGTGTAAGTAATTCACGCACCATCATCCACCCGTCCTCCTTCTGAACACCATCTAGATGGTATCGAACTCATGATCATGATCATCGCTACCTTTGGTCAGGCTCTGTCCGGCCAAGCACCCGCCGTCGGCATCATCGGTGTTCTCATCGTCTGGCGGTTCATTGTCAGTTCTCTCACCACATTCAATCCCCCCACCGTCCTTAACCACCACTCTATCAGATGGGCGTCGGCGTCGGCGGTGATTACCCATTGAGTGCCATCATTTCGTCCGAGTTCGCTGCTACCCGCTCCCGTGGTCGTCTTATGACCGCCGTGTTCGCCTTCCAGGGATGGGGTCAATTCGGTATGTTTCTTATTCAAACACAAGCTCTCACTAACGTTTTCTCGACCAGCTTCTTCCCTCGTCGGTATCGTCGTCGTTGCTGCATACAAGGACGCCATCCTTAAAGCTCCCTTCCCTTGCGCTCTCCCCGTCGACTACACTTGGCGTCTTCTCATCGGTCTTGGTTGCGTTCCTGGTGTCATCGCCCTTTACTTCCGTCTTACCATTCCCGAGACACCTCGTTTCACCATGGATATCGAACGCAATATTGACCAGGCCGCACAAGACATCGATAACGTTCTCGTCTCCGGAAGGTACATCGAGGATCCGGATGCGATTGTTTCCCAGCGCGTCAAGGCTCCTCGTGCAAGCCGCGCCGATTTCATCGCTCACTTCTCCAAGTGGAAAAACGGCAAGGTTCTTCTCGGCACGGCCTACTCTTGGTTTGCACTTGATGTTTGTCGAAACCTCTTGTAGCCTATCCGTCCTAACATGTCTCTAGATCGCCTTCTATGGTCTTGGTCTCAACAGCTCCGTCATCTTGACTGCCATCAAGTTTGGTAGTGCTAGCGCCAAATCCGGTACCCCTCTTGCTGTCTACCAGTCACTTTACAACGTTTGCGTCGGAAACCTCATCCTGTCTGTTGCCGGCCTTATTCCTGGATATTGGGTTGCCTTCCTCTTCATTGATTCCTGGGGTCGCAAGCCCATTCAACTCATGGGTTTCTCTGTTCTTACCGTCCTGTTCGTCACCATGGGTATACCGTTTGTTCTTATTTGCATCGATTAGCGCTTATTATTTTTCCCAAAGGTTTCGCTTATGACAAGCTGAATGCCACGCCCACTGGCAGAAACGCTTTCGTTTTCCTTTACTGCCTTACCAACTTCTTCCAGAACTTCGGCCCAAACACAACGACCTTTGTTGTCCCGGGAGAGGCCTTCCCCACTCGTTACCGTTCGACCGCACACGGTTTCTCTGCAGCATGCGGCAAACTCGGTGCTGTGGTTGCTCAACTAGGCTTTGGCCAGTTGCTTAACATCGGCGGCCCCAGCAAGTTCGTCCAACACATGTAAGGATCATTCATGTTTATCTTTGATAGTCATCTAAATGATCATGTCTGTATAGCATGGAGATCTTTGCCTTCTTCATGCTGACGGGTATCGCCTCCACGCTACTTATCCCCGAGACGAAGCAAAAGACGCTCGAAGACCTTTCCAACGAAGACCAACAAGAGTACATCACTGGTGCTATTACTGCCTAGACGGCGGAAAGCCCTACCATCGACTGGCACGTGGAATGTGACGGATCTCTTTGGTAACTGTGCTCTCAAACCGTCTAGATACTCTTGTTTTAATATGCAATGCCATTTTTTTTTTCAATGGACCCCATTCAGCTTTCCCGTTCGCGCGCAAGTATACCTTCCTCTTGTATGTACGATAAGAAATTGATTAGTACGCGCACCTGTAAATTGGTCGTTCCGCTGGACGTGCGACTACGATGGACAGTATGGAATTATTTAGTCGTTCTGTGTGCTTAATTCGTTATCCTGGATGAAACGAGCTCTGGTTTGCGGTTATTACCAGACTAGACGAGATCGGTTGAGGAGCCCCCTAGTGGGTCCCAAGGTGATTGCGTTCTCAATGCCATTCGAATCCAGTACATAGGCTAGTTCCACTGAGCTGAAAGCGAACTGAGCCCCCACGACCCAGTACACCCAACGGAGATGCAATTTAGCATAATAAAGGTAGCATTGCCCGAGTCAAACAGAAACCTCCTGACATTAAAATGGAAAGTCGAAACAGGGTGCTCAGACTCGCAAGTACATCGCTATCGTCCGCGTCTACGAAGCTTTTGGCTTTTTCTTCTGGCGATGATGGGTATCGAGATAAGCCGTCGTTGCAAGGCAACCCGAGCGGAAAAGCACACTCACGTATGCGACGGCGTCGAAATCGTATTTGATGCCCACCTCTGCCAATTTGCGTTTGCGTTCCTCTTGACGTTTCATCAGCCGCTTTTCTGCCTTCTGGATGCTCTCCTCCGTCCGGGGCTGGGCGTGCATCGAGGTCAGCGCGATGTGCGTGTATACCTGCTCGCGCGCGCGCGCGCCTCACCTTGTTGTGTTGCACCCGAGCTATCCGATCTCGGGGGACTGGTCTCCATTTTCGATTGGCACCGACCCAGAGTTGTGGATGGACCTCGTCCTTGGGGATCACCTTGCATCTGAGGATATGTCCCAAGAGCAAATAGTTGTCCATCGTCTCCGCCACGATCTGCGCGACCGAGGACGCATCGAACTCGAGGAACGCATAGTGTTTCGACTTGCCGGTCTAGAGAACGTCGGGCGTCGAGCAAAAGGCGAAGACGCTGTGCCGCACCTTTTTGTTCCGGGATACCCGGAGACGCAGGACCACGCCGAACTGCGAGAAATACGCTCGGAGTTGATCCTCGTAAAAGCCGTGCGGGAGACGACTGATCGCGATGACGCCCTTGTCGTGTTTCTGTGGTGGGATGAACGGTCATGTGGGATGGGGTAGGGGGGGGGGGGATCGTTGTACGCACTGGTTGCCGTTGGGCACGTTCGAGCTTTTTTTGCACCGTCGCATCGTCCTTGGCGATCGTGGGCAGTTTTGCGACGTCGAGTCCGTCCTCTACTGTGACCTCCTCGTCGGAAGAGTCGTCGTCGTCGGTAGAGAAGCCGTACAGGTGGTCTTTGTCGACGTCGCTCATCGTGTGTTCAAGGTATGGGATCTCTATGAGCACCCGTGCCGATGGGCCCTCCAAAGGGATAACAAATCACAACAAACGTCCAGTCCGCGAGCTACCACCGTAGTTCAGGTTGCTCAGACTCGGGCCCATGGTACCCAAATTTGCCAACCCACATTCGCTATCGCAGGCGGTAGAAAGGACCACGCGCGCAGAGCGGGCCGGATTTACTGCCAACGTTCGTGATGAGAATAGTCACTCCCTCAAACGTGACTTGGACACCTTGCTTCGAGACACCTGGGCAGACGTCCTTGCAGAAGCATCGAGAGCAAAAAGACCCCGCAATGTCGCGACTGGTCATCAAGACGAAGACGAACAGCTCAGTAAGCATCTTTTTTTTCACCAGGAAATGTTGTTTTCAACCTTCCAGTAGCATTCCGCCTGGTGTCGAGCATGAAACATCCGCAACACATATCTCTAGACCCCAAACCACCACCCCGACTGGTGTATGTACTTATCTTTTGATCCCCAAGTGTCGCGAGGTGTTTCACACTATTCTCGTCAGAACAAGAGAGCCTGGTTGTGAGGACGATGGAACGCAAGCTGAAACACGCAAGATACGCGCGTTATCTGTCGCGGTGGATTGTCAGAGTCTGGGGGCTTTTGCTGTGTCGACAAGGCGGATCAATGTCAAGGTTGTGATGGGCATGATAGGCGTGTCTAGTCTCACGGCTGACCCGACTTTTTCCGTAGCCTGACACCGTTGGAACGAAGGTACCACTCACCGACGCACCCCATGCTGGACTACCCCATTTTCTAGTCACTGAAGAGGCTCGTGCAAAGAGGACCGTCCGACGAGTCGAAACCCGACGTTCGCAGGCTCATGAGGGCTTCGTGGCGTCACCACACGAGCCGCGACCGTCATGCGCTGTTCTGCCCGTGATGTCGGTCCCAAACCAGAGAGAGATGTCGAGCAAGAAACGTCGCAAGCCTGTTAGAGAGAGACCGCCGCCTGCTTATTGGAGACCACCGCCTGAGTTGCGAGACAGGTGTAGGGGGTATGCATTGGGCTATCCGTCTAGCTGGGCCCCTGACAGACCATACATACGGGATGCGATGAAAAGGGGGTATCGATGATGCTGTGCCCAGTTAGAGTCACGCTCCATCTTGGACCACAACCAACACCATGTCTAGCGCACACAACCTCCCCGACCTCCCTTACAACAACAATGCCCTCGAACCCTACATCATTGCAGAGATCATGAGGCTGCATCACGACAAGCACCACAAGGCGTACGTCGATGCCCTCAACGCCGCAGAGAGCAACTACGCCAGGGCGACGACCCCTAAAGAGCGCATCGCCCTTCAGTCCGTCATTCGTTTCAACGGCGGTGGTCATATCAACCACTCCCTCTTTTGGAAGAACCTCGCACCTGCCCCGGATGGCACCCACGTCAAGGGCAACGGCGGCGTCCTCAAGGACGGCCCCTTGAAAGACGCCATCAAGCGTGACTTTGGCTCTGTCGAGGACTTTATCAAGGAGTTCAATGCGACCACCGTGGCCGTCCAGGGCTCTGGCTGGGGTTGGCTCGTAGGTGCTTTCCGTGGATATGGTTTCCCCCTTTTCTTCACACCCCCTCGCAGGGCTGGAACCCCAAGTCCAAGGTCCTCGAGGTCGTTACCACGCCCAATCAGGACCCTCTTCTCACTCAGGTACCCATCATCGGTGTCGATGTCTGGGAGCACGCGTACTATTTGCAGTACTTCAATGCCAGGGCTGCGGTGAGCGAATATATGCGTTGCCGAGAGACCCCAAATTGACTCCTCATCAGTATCTTGACAAGATCTGGAAAGTCATCAACTGGGAGGAGGGTGAAAAGCGATACAATGATGCTGTCTCTGGTTCCAAGTTGTAAAAGGTGTCTCTGCATGCAATGGAGAAGCAAGTGCCGTTCACGAACTGTATTTCTACCGTGTATTCTGATGGTTTATGCAAATGCTACTCTCGTCTAACTCGTCCGCTCAAGATACGGCGTCTGTGTGGGAGGTGCTAAACGTGGCTGGGAACAGAGCCAGGTATGTCGCGTTTCGACGACTACCCTGGTTTCCGAGAAAGGCCCGACGTGCCTACAGGTCCCGACATCACCGTGTGCATCCGGTTGCTCGTTTTGACTAGCGGGGTGTGAGATCCCCTCGGTCGGTCTTGCCCAGATACGAGAATGAAGATCGCAGTGACTGGATGCAACGGCGTCGTCGGCCAACGCGTCGCCCGAGAACCCTCCAATCGGGCCACACCATCGTCGGCATCGACCACGTCGCCAAGGACGACACCGAGTTCCGCCACGATCCCCGCTTTGTCTTCGTCCCCGCGGACCTGACCAGCTTTGACGAGACCCTCAAGGCGTTCGAGGGGTGCGACGCCGTCGTGCAGCTCCCCGCCATCAGCCAGCCGGTAGACTACAACGCCAACACGCACAACCGGTGAGCAGCGCATCTCCCGGCGACGTCCGAAGACGACCGGCCGATCTGTTTGTGTTCAGCAACGTGGTGATCAGCTGGAACGTGCTGCGCGCCGCCGCAGAGGTGAGCGCCGGTGCACCCGAGAGGACATGACGAACGCTGGATCGTGTCCGTGTGCTCACACAGCTCGGGATCCCACGCGTGGCGCAAGCGTCGTCTGCAAACGTCCTGCGCAGCGTCTTCAGCGTCCGGCCCCAGTTCGACTACTTCCCGATCGACGAGCGCCACCCGACGCTCCCCGACGAACCATATGGGCTTTCCAAATTGTGAACAACCTTTATTGTCGTGTCGTCGAGAATGGTTTGATCTGAGATGTGGGTGTGTTCGATCGCCGAGATGCAAGCCGATACGATCGTACGGAGGTACCCGAACATGCGGGTGGCTAGCCTTCGACGGCACATGTCGGCCCCATCGCGGGCTCGAGCCTATCGGAAGGACCACGAACGTGCAAAGGCTGACCTCTGGAGTTATGTTCAAGAAGACTCGTCGGCAGAGGCGTTTGTGAGGGTTGTGACCGTAGAGAATGACGAGTGGAAGGGACATGAGAGGTTCTTTATTGCGGCGCCTCACATCGCAGCTGATGAAGACTGGTTGGAGCTAAAACAGAGATACTTTCCGGATGTCCCAGCGAGGGAGATGGGTAGAGAGTGGAGGGAGCGGCTTCTATGACTGCAACAAGGCGACACGCTTTCTTGGATGGGTACACAGGGATTATGCATAGTAATTTGTCGACCAGGGAACAATATAAATCAAAGATCATGATGGATGTAGGAATGTCTGTAACTGTGCAAGAGTTAGCCCAAGTAGACGTTCAGCAGGAGGAAAGCCGCACGTATTCATCGTAGTGATGCAATACTTCGCGAAGCTGCTTCCTTGATATCTCTGCTCGGTAGAGGATCTCATCGTCCGTCCGCTTCCCGTCAAAGTATTGATTGATTCTGCGGCACAAGTCAGGAAGGTTGTCGTGCGATGGTTCGAGACGGGTGCTCACAACTCGAATCGCTTTGCGATGTGTTCATCTTTGCCCTCCGACATTGCGGCAAGCCATTTTCGTTCCAACGGAGATGCAGTCCCCGGATCACCGATCATGGATGGAGATACAGTATCCTCGGCAGTTCCCCATCCAACATTGTCCTCATCGGATTCCTCGGACACGTCTTCATCATTCATGTCCGCGTACGATCCGACGACCACACTGTTCAACTCTGACTCCACAGAAGACACACGCCTCGTATACCGTCGTGCGCTCTTTGATGACAACGGCAACCACGGCACGCCAGGATTTCCGGATCTTCTGTCAATGAGTGATTCGGGTTCGAGAAGTTTGCTTGGCCTACGTCCACGAAGTTGTCGACCACCCAGCCGCTCTAATCTCCGTTCATGAGCCTCACGCACGCGAATTTTGAGCTCCGAGGTCGCGACAATCCGTACGTGGAGATGGAGATTATACAAGAGGTCGTGCTTCAACATCCAGAATACGACGTCATGAAATAGAGGAATGTGTTCTTTGGAGAGGACGACGGCAGCAAAAAAGTGGTTATCAGTTTGTTTGGAACTAGCCGCCGAGATGGTTGCGAGGAGAGATGGAAGGGGCGGAACGATAGGTTGAGGAAACGTCTCTTTAAATTCTGTGGATAACTGAGATATCCTTGATAGATTAGATTGAGATGGAAGTCTCTTCATTAAAGAAAAGGTATTCACGCACGCAGAATGAAACTTGGGAGAGAGGGTGAAGATGGTCTTTAAACCGCTGTGGACAACGTCCACAAGCTTTGCTCTTCTGTGATGCACAAGCCAGCGGACTGTCGGAAATACTTCTGATTCCAGATCCCAGTCCAAGAGACTTGCCATATCCGCAAGCCTGCACAGGCAAATGTCAAAAAATGTGACGAGTCAGAAAAACGAACATACGAAAGAGTGACGGAAGCAGTCTCCAGGAATCTGATCAGACGGTCTGCATAGTCTCTTTCCTCAGGTCTCACGTGCGGACCCCTGAGATTTGTGTATGGATCGAGAGCATCGTTAGCGTCGAGAAGAAGCAGGCTCTTCCATGGAGCTAGCGCAGGTAGACGCCATCCCAGGCTAAGGTCGCGACCCCACATCCTTGCTTCGTCCTCGTCTTCTTGATGGTCTAAAAAGTCGAGTTCATACTCTTCTTCGTTGTGTAGAAGGTGGTCCAAGTAAGGAGGGAGTTGCAACTCCAAAGGAAGGTTATTGAGGGTGATGCATGCCATTGTGGTCGATTTGATAGATTCGAAGAGCGTTTTCATGGCCACCGCGACGGAAGAAACCCGAAGGGCATGCGAGACGTAATTCGCGAAAGCCTCGCCTATCGATGTTAGCTTATTTTGACTGAGATGTCAAAAACTCGATACCTCTGGCAATATATTCCGCCTCCAAAATGCCTAGGACGTCGCACTCTGCCTCCACGAAGTTGGAAATTACTTGTTCTTGAAATAGTACGGCTGTGACCGTGAACGCGATCTGCTCATAGATCACATGGAAGTACTTGGACATAGTGCCAGTTGCTGATGACGAAGGATCCGGCAAATCCAAAACCAGGACGAAATGGAACATGTGCAGCCATGAATCATGGCCCTGGCGCGCAGGGCGCAGTTCCGCGTTGACGGACCTCTCCGATCTGTTGTCATCCGCATCACGATTTCGTGAACCCCTTCCTCTGGAATTAGACTTGCTCTTCTCTGATTTAAAGCGCCACACCCCATCGTCTTCTGCTGAAACTGGGTGACCGATGAATACCAAGTTATCGATGACGAGCTCGAACTTCTGATGGCAAAGGGCTCTCTGAGGGCACAGCATTTTGGACAAGAACTGTGTTTGATAATTGAATATGCTGTGGTATTCACCGGCCACTGCGCCTTCTTCATATTCGTCATCGAATGAATCTCCTTTGGAGGGAGAATTGCGACCGGATGAAGGGAGCTGCGTGTTTCTGGAAAAGGACCTCGTTCGGTCGCGTACTCCGGACGGCATCTTCCATAGGTAGTCGTCCGTTTCCTGTGGCATGTTGTGGCGAGCGTGACTGCTTTCTTCGAATGCATCAGCAGTGCCGGTGGAGGCGGCATTGTGGTGCGCCGCCCTCCACGGGTTGTCAAGCTCCGATCCACAAGCATGGGGCAATGGACGTATGAGCCTGGATGATGACTCGGGTATTGGTGGCCATCTGAAGACCAAGCTGGGTCCTTTTGCGGACGAGTTGACGAGCAAGAGGGCCAAAAGAGTCTCTGCCATTCACCGTGACTGTTGAAAGGAATGTTCATCAGACATCGTACGAGCAGAACGGTCAGTGTCGCTACCAAAGTCACAAGAACGTAGCTTGGGTATTCCGAAAGAGTTGCACTAAGATGTGGTGTAGCTCGAAAAGGAAGTCGATACTCAAGTTCAATCTGCCAGGGTCGCAAGCGCATGAACCTGTACAGAGGCTTCGACTCAGTCCGTTCTGTATTTCTCGTGCCAGTAATGGCCGTATTCAACGACATTGTTCCGCTCAAGACGGGCGTTGCGCTCGAAGTCGCCACCTCACGGCCTGAGCAAGAAAACCGATGTGCCCGAGTTGCATTCTGCCTTCATCCATGGTCACGACTGGGTGGATGTATGTACGACTCGTGAGTACAACGTGTTTTTAATCGGATTGCTGCTCAACTTGACTCGTACAGGACTGTTCAGACCATTGTCCAAAGTTTGCAAGACAATGATTTCTTTGTGGTGTGCTACAACTCTCGTGGCGTCGGCAAGTCAACTGGCTGGCCCTCTTTCAACGGAAAGACAGAAGGTAGCGATCTGGAAGCATTGGTTCAACATTTCTTGGAGAGACATCCACAGGTCAACTCTGTAACCGTTATCGTGCGCTGTCCTCGAACATGCCGCATGCAACTCGTGTCCGACTAAAACGACAGGGGTACTCTCATGGTTCACTCATAGTGACGCTGCTCCCCGTCTTACCCGCGCCCATAAAGACTTCCTATGTGCTGCTTTCGTATCCTCTTGCGCCGAGGGGGCTGTTGACCATGTTTCATTCAAAAGTGTACTCTGAAGCACTGACGTCTCTGTTGCGTGATGTCCGTGCTCGGTTGCTCATCGTTCACGGAGACAGAGACGACTTTACAAGCCACTCCCAGTATGACACCTGGACCGAGTCACTCAAGACGACGGAGGGTGTCCAGGCGCAGTTGAGGACAGTGACTGTAGCGGGTGCAAGTCATTTCTGGCACACTGGGACATCGAGAGCTGTGTTGAAGGAAACGCTGGAGAACTGGCTTTGTTGATGTAAAGTAATATAGGCACTGAGTTGTCGGATAGACACTGCCAGGGCTAATTGACAGTGATCGGCTGTACGGATCCCAGTGCCAAAAGCGTCGACGCAGTGTTTCAATAGACCCGGTTGGACTTGACCGTCAACAGCAACCACCACCCCGACCACGTTTATTTACTTGCTTACTGGCGCAGATACACAAGTTTGTGTTTCATTCATTTCTTTCTACCTTCTTGAACTCCTGGAGAGTGCGAGATGTCAGTCCTCGTTTTCGTTTCCTATCTCCTCGTTCGATCTTGCACTGACAACGCTGCATCCCACCCTCACAGGCCTCTACCCGACGAGAGACCGCGTCAGAGTGTTGCAAATCTCATCGGCCGCTTTGAACAACAGGGAAAAAAACAAGCTGCGCCCGCTGCCCCTGGACCTGCGGTTCCACGGAGCTCTAGCGTCTCGTCCCAAATGGCCGGCGACGCTGCGAAAGAAGAAGTCAAAGAGAAGAGGGAATGGCCACCCAAACCCATCGCACCTGCTGATAATAAATCGCTTGCATCTACACTCTCTGGTTCACCTTCGTCCAGCATGTCCAAACCTTCTGTCGTGAGCCCTCAGCCCATCCCCGACCCCACTCCGCCAGCGGACAACCCTACCACACCCACTCCTGCATCACCCGAGCCAGTAAAGTCCCCTCCATCCAAAAGCAAACCCGTCGCCAGTAGCAAGTCGACACCTACAGCACCAACGCGACTGCCTGTCGCGTCTCCTGCAAAACCCCGTCCCTCCGTCCCCAACAGTTCCTCTGCCAAGTCTTTGGCCGGCTCTCCTCCAAAGATGTCTCTCCAGTCATCTATATCACAACCTCTCAGACCCCAACATACTGGCCAGTCCGTTACATCGCACCCTTCCACGACGCGCCAAGCACGCTCGCCTAGAACTGCACCATCGACCCCCTCGCGTCCCAAGTCATCCGCAGGACAAACCCAGGCTGTTTCAAGACCGAAGACACCGTCTTTTGGTTTATTCGCTCCCACTGCCTCGTCACTTGCGCGTTCTCGTAATGCACCTCCGCCACCTCCGCCGCCCGTTAAGAAAGTAACCCTCAGTAGCGATGCGGCGGAGAGGCTTAGCAAGCCTACAGCTGCATCGCTGTCTAAAGCGCGCGCACCAACTGCCCCTGTTCCCAGTCCCGCGAGAGTAGCAAAATCTATATCAACGGGTGCTCCTCTCTCCACTCCTAGAGGGCCGTCGAAGCTGAAGGTTGGCAGTACACCCGCGAAAAAGGTGGCCAATATGAAGGAGGGAATCAAGTCTGGTCCTGCTTCCGTATCCTCGCAGCCCCCCCGCGACTCCGATCACCTCGTGGCTAATCATGTAGAGAACGGGCATGAGTCAGGGACCGCCGCATTTTCGGATGTTGGGTCACCAGAAGATGCGCACGGCCACTCAGAAGTCGTCAGTGATGCGATGCACGATCTTGCAGCAAACGAAGAGGTGCACCCTGACCCCGAAGTTCATCCCGAGCAGCACGCAAGTGAACATCCTGTGGAGGACGAAGCTCACGGTCATGAGCATGTCGACCATACGTCTCCCGAGGAGGTTGCAGGCGAACACGAACAAATCCATTTAGAAGTCCACAAGAACGCTGTTCCCGAGCCTGCTGATTCGCGTGCTGATGAAGTCACCAGCAACGGGGACGATGTCAAACTCGAACCTCGTGCTCCCGGAACTGACCTTGAAGACATCGTCAACCTCCTTGAAGGCGCCACAGTTTCGAAGACGCGTCCGCAGAGTATCGCCACCATTCCTGACGAAATTCCGGATGAGTACTGAGCATGGTACTCTGACGACTTTCTCTCCTTGTAGATATGATCCAACACGCACGCATGCGTGTATACCGTCGGTGGTCAGTCTTGTCACCAAGCTCTATGGTGCATCTGACGAGCATGGTCACAGGATGCTCCATCCGTCCAGTCTTTCACAACTACGGTCGTTTAGTTCCGCTATGATGTCTGTTGCGGTTTTTACACTTGCCTTATATTATTCTTTTTTGGTCCTTTCTCGCTCGAGATTGCTTTACCCACCAATCGACTTCTTGGAACATACATATCGCACTTGGGTTTTGGAGATCATAATTTCACATGTATGTTTCTACTCCCAAGATCATATCACAACGCTCTACATCAGAATGCTGTTGACGCATGGGTTCAACTTGGATCTAGCCATTAGGAATACTTGAATCGATTCGGTACTTGAATGTACAAGGTAAGAGACGACGCGGTACAACATTTCGATAGCACGACGAAAATAGAAAGCATTGGGAAAGAGGGTTAACAGGGCAAGATTCTAAGCAACTTCATCTCCTTCGTCTTTGTGCCTGCTTGCTGATCGCAGCCAGTCTCCTCCTATCGAGGAGGCGTCGACTGGGTATACGCGGATCATCCGGTTCCGAGAGTCTCTAATGGTCTGAATTTAGCAAACTTCAATTGGCAGGCTCTGGTACCTTACGCTAAGTTCGAAGAAACACATAGTGTGACCTGACTTTCCTTGCCTCTCCACAGCCTAGGGAGGAATGAGAAAGAGGCACCTTGACGCAAGGATGACACTCACTGAATCTACGAGGTAGAGCCCATCATATCGGTACCTGCCAACTAACGTGAGTCCTTGCACAACCATCTAGATCGATACAGCCTCACCCCGAGGATGGAGAATAAAAGTTAGATTTACTTTTGCCTCGTATTACTCGCACCGGCCTCCTTGTCTGGCTGGAAATCTGAAAGAGTGTCAAGGACGGGTGTCCACGGTTTATTGCGGGACGCACCTGCAGAGATTTGTTTCGAGAATCTTCCATCGATTGGTTTCCAATCTGTTCCTAGAAGCTGTTAATGGCGGGAAGCCCGTCCACAGAGAATAGACATACTCCTTGTAGATTCTGTCCTCCTAACACACATTCATTCAAACGATGTGTGCAAGACATTGCATAGAGCTTACCTGAGCCTACATAAACGCTACGAGCAGCAATGAGGACGCGTGGACCACGACGTGGGCGAAGTGACGTACATCGTATCTCCTCTATCCACGTTGTCCTCGTATCCTTCGGAGATGCAAATCGAGAAAGCACCCTCTTTAGAATCTCCATGGATTCCTGCCTGCTTCTGACTATGGACACCAGCCTTCATCAGCTCGTCCCTGGAATGTGGACAGTGAGTGAGAAGTGAGGTCGTATGAGGTAAACACTCGCCTGTTCTTGAAATGAGTGAACAGAGGGACACCGGGAATGTGGCCAAACGTCCTCGCGATTCTGAACACGCTGAGTATACGTTTCGATGCGAGAGACGAACAGCACTTACTGCAATGCATCCGACATGGTGATATCGATAAAGACGCGTTCACAATATTTCCACGCGTGACGCGACGTGCTATTTAAACTGAGGCTGTGCCACCACGACGTATGAGTAAGCAAGAAATCAAATACACGCAAACAGTCGCGGACCAATCACACTGAGGCTATGCTTTGATTAGTCCGTGTTCGTCGAGGTATGGGATTTTTGTCGTGCTTTGGACGGGAAACGAACTCTTGTACCAACTGTTTCGTTTGGGCGATCCTTGGACAGTACGAAACGTTGATCCAAAGTTTCAACACCACTTTGCAGGCCCTGATCGACGCGAGCTGAAACAGCGCGTAACACTGTTGATACGATCGATAATGGCGGTTGTGGATCAAGCGTAGACCCCCCCGGAATTTTCTCAGGCTGCTTTTATAGGTGGGACCTTTGGACCCATATACGAACATATGACTAGGACAATAGAATCTAATTATAGACCCTTGGGGTGCTAAGATGATGATACCACGGTCCGAGTCAATATTCGCATCTCCTTCTCACCGAATGCGTTCGCCTCCTTAGTTTCCACGAAACCAAGCCGTTCAAACAATCGGATACTAGCTCCATTTTCCTGGCCTATACGTACCACCAAGCTTTCTAGTCGTATGGGAAAAGGGAGTGGAGGGTTAGGTAGTACGTGTGACAAGGGTGGGCTCGCAGAGAATGCAGGTGACCCGGTCACGTAGGACAGCATAAGCCTCAGAGCCTCGAGCGCGAAGCCCCTGCCCCGATAGCCTTCCTCTGGAAGCAGGGAGGTGATTTATGCACGTGATTTCAAATGTACTACATACCTGCAATCATCACGCCGACCTCTGCTTCAAAGTCTTCGTCACAGGGATCGCCTTTGAGAAAAACGTTCACATCGCCGACCATCGGAAGGGATGCAAAATCAGCCCCTCGATTGGCGAGGATGATAAACGTTAGCTCTACCACACACGATGAATATCTACCTGAGCAGAGCCTGGTGTAGCTTACTATCATGATCTTCTCGCCAGTGCCCTGCATGACCTTAGCTTTTCATTGAATATATTTGAATTCGCGATCGACGTACTTTCCATTTCATAAACTTGTTCCAAGCTGAGCGGGTCAGTGCCTGTGTCCTGGAGCAGCTTTGGATCAGTCATCCAGCGATAATACCTCTATGGCGATCGACTGGGTCAGTGTTACACAGCGATACAGAACTTATAATATACCTCGACATGATCTGGAGCGGATGGCACCAGCACCACCTGCTGGCCCCGTAGTACCGCCTCTGTGTGCATCTGCAAAGTACAAGTTTCCGTTCAGTAGCCCTTTTAGGAGACTTCCTTTCTAGTCACCGTCAACCGGCGACACACGACTTTGACTTGAACACACTGCCGCAGGACACTCTCCATCAAACACTTCTGCAGTGTCGAATATTTTATTTCTCAAACGTCCTCATCGATCACAACGTTTTCTCCATCACAACATGGTTCTTGGTCGGGTTGTCCATTATGCTGCAGACGCTATCTTGGTGTCGACGGTCATTGCTGGCATTCGACGTTCAAGTGGGTTCACGTGAGTTTCATTTTCCAACATTCCATTCTCTAAACTTGACGTTATTTGGCTCTAGTATCGAGACGAGCAGGATCTCGGACCCAACCATCCGCTCCCTGGCTGAGCGCTTTCTCGGTGTGGGAGAGACCATATTTGATATGGCACAGTCAACTGCAATAAACAGCGAATACTTCAAGAAGGATTCGAGAAGGTAGCAGGATATTGTCGGGCTGCTTTGGTATATGGGATGGCAGTGTCTCCAGTGTGGAGGAGGAGGAGTTCGGTGGGGCGTCGCTTCTAGACTCTGTAATTTATTCGGCCAGCCACCTGACGTGCGTTCTTCATATTGTTCTCTCTACTGCCAGAGACACGATGCGGCGACACTAGTACTGATGCTTAAGAACACGAGTCTCTCATGGAAGTGCCACGCTCTTCTCGCCAACGGCCGAACTTCGTCATGGCCACTTATCTCAATTGTTCGGTACAGCCTGACGATTAATGCTGTTCTGAAGGCACATATTATCGATCTCAAGGCGAACACTTCTTGTGTACCTTCCCACAGAAAGCGAACGGCGCGTTGTGTCAGTCATTATATCATTCCCTCGCAGTGTTCCTTCAGGGTCTTCCAATGCCTGGCTGAGTATTAATGGTGCTGATCCGAAACTAAAATACATTGGGCGTACACTTTATCAACTGGCTGGGTAGACAACCCTTGATATGCAGTCGATCTAGAATGTCGGTAAGCTTTTCCCGTGGTCACCAATTGAGCCCGGAAAGACCTCACCTCAGCAGTTCCAGATGGTGAAATCAATGTGATCTCGCCCGACAAATTGGTGTATTGCCCCAAAAGGGCTGCGAGACGGCGCAACAGGAAGCGGGCTGTACATTCTCCGATTTGCCAGACGGCAATCATTAGAGCGGCTGTTTCAACCGTGCGTGCTCACGAGCGTTTCGCCTCGGGCCATCCACGTTGACCGTGATAGGTACTTCAAGGTAGGAACAGCTTACGTTGTGGTATAACCGCCGGGTAGTCATGGATGGTGAACATGTACCGCGTTTTTACTGATGGAAATGACCACGACATTTGCTGCGGAAAGATACGATTGTGCACCACTTGATCCCGACCATCTGTTCTTGATCGACTGTACTGTTTTTACACCGACCCCGGTCAGAGAGACGGTCCATTTTAGGAAGGTAAATTACGTAATCAATACTGCGTTGAACAGGTTCGTTAACATTGGCCGCAATCACCGCTCATGTTTCCTTCCTTTCTTCCTCCTGGACCACCGCCTCAATTGCCTTAAGAACAGGCCACACGGCCCGATTTTGGGGCATACAATGCTCACAAACGCCCCCCAGCAGTCTCGAAACATTCCCCAACCACCTCGTTCCGCCCGTCAAGGTAGCTTTCGACTTATTCACCAGGTCTCGTGCCAATTTGACAAGTAAATTAGTGGGCCAACAGACTGTCTTCGCGAGATTACAGTCTCTCTTCCCTGCGTCTCCTGCGACAGCGACATTGTCATCCTTCCCTGAGAACGACGTCGCCTTTCCTTCACCCAGGCTCCAGTCTGCACGGAAGCATCCCAAGTTTCTAAAGATCAGGATATTGACATGGAATATGCATGACTCACTACCAAAGGTACGTTTCGATATGTAGTCACAAATAACGCTACATCCGCGCATAGGGCGACCTGGGAGAGTTACTGGGTGTCGTATACCCACAAGGGCACCGTAAGCGGGGCCCAGATGACACGTCAACCTTTCCTGCACTATCTTCAGAGCCCGTGCATCCATATCATCTCGTTGTCATGTAGGTGGTTTCGACTGCTTTATATGACCTCAACTGACCTCAACTGAAGAGCAGGGCAAGAATGCCCAAGCTCGTCTGGTAAGGATCCTGAGCTATGCGCCGCGCGCAATCATAGACTGTCCAGCAGGTATACCCATGGGTCTTGGTGCTGGCATCAAGCTCGGCGTACCCGATAAAGAGAAAGACAGGGACAAGAGTGATGACAAGGACCACGAGAAACTCCTGCACCATTTGCAAAGTCTCAAGCGCAAGGACAAGGAACGGGACGAGGCTGGACGTGGATGGAAAAGCTCCGACGATCTTCCAGACGAGGTCGTAGTGAACTTCAATCATTCTGGTTGGACGTCTATGCTCGAACACTGGTTGTGTCATCGAACGCAAGCGAATCCTCAAGTGCAGGGGGAAAACACACTCAGAGATATTACAGCTTCGCCTAAGCGTCATTCGCTGCACCGTCGTGTGACGATAAAAGAGTCGGAAATGGGGCCTTATATACCTCTGGTGAAAGAGAGGATGATGGGATTATACCTTTCGATCTACATTCACAGAGACCTGCATGACCTAGTTGAAGGCAAGTCAATGTCTACCTGGGAATGTTGCCCACTCACACCTTTTGCAGGATTCTCAAAATCAGCGGTCACTGCTGGTTTGATCGGTGGACGTGTGGGTAACAAGGGTGGCGTCGGCATCAGCCTCAAAATCGATGGTTCCACTTTCTTGTTCTTGAATGCTCACCTAGCTGGTTTGTGGCAACTTGCTGCAGCCGTTCATTTATTGACATTATATTTATAGCGCATGAAGGCAAGGTTCATCACCGGCTCGCAAATCTAGCCAAGATCAAGGTTGGTTTGTTCGTGACGTGCCATTGCCACGATGCTAGTTGACTTGTTTCTAGGCTGAGCTTGCGGTGGACTCTTTTCTGCAACCTGATGATCCTAGACTATTGTGCGAAGGTGATTAGACATCCGATTGACCCCTGAACATCGTGATCTTACACTCTATCAGACATCACAGACAGATTCGACTATACATTCCTCTGCGGCGACTTAAATTTCCGATTAGATATCACCCGTTTGCATGCGGATTGGCTCATTTCTAGACACGGTACGTGTCTCGCTGTGATTCATCGATTCTTTATGAGCTGGGCTAAGTATAGTTATTTGCAGATTATGCACAAGCATTTATGTTTGATCAGCTGAAACGGCAAATGGAGACGAATTCGGCATTCTCTGGTTTCCGAGAAGCGCCTATCAACTTTCCACCGACTTTCAAGTATGATGTGGCAAGCCGTTCCAGAACAAAACGACGGCGTAGCAGGCGCTCGCCTGTGGACGGTAATGAGACTGAGAGAGAGGGTGGCGATGACGAAGAAAACGGGGATGACATCGAGGGGGAATCTCGTTCGCTCGCGTCATCCAAATGGACCCTGCACTCCAAGGGCGCTGCCTCAGAGCCCGATGATGACGAATGCTTCACTCCTAGTCCCTTTACCTCGAATCCGACTGTAGGTGAAGGTGGGCGTGTTGTCTTGGCTGCTGCTCAGAAAGCGAAGGCAAAATGGAAGGCGCTCCTTTCACCGGCCGTCGTCCCTCGAACGCCTCCAGCATGGTTGCGAAACATGCATGGCCGCCGGGATGCCGCGGCGAGGTCGAAATCTCCTGATATTGTTGAACATCCACCATCTTCAGGACCTTCAGTCGAAGATCTTCCAGGGAGCCCTATTGAACTTCCGCTTGATACAGACCCAGACAAGCTGTTAGAACTACCCGATAAACAACATATCTTCATTTCTCGGCGATCATCACGTGGGTTCTCTACCAAGTCTACTCCTTCGACGCCCATCGAGCCTCCTGACGACGACGACGACGTTGCTGTCTATGATTCCTCACACAAAAAACGGGTTCCTAGTTGGTTGGTACAGTTTCTAGTGAAATGGAGTTATTAGCTGATCTTGAGACGATGTAGGTGCGACCGCATTCTATGGAAGTCCAACATCAGACCAGATGTTGATGCGGAGCCAGATATGTTGGATGTGGCAAGACAACGTACTCGAGTCGGTACTTTGATCTCTCAAGCTATTCGGCCGTTCTCAGCCAGAGCGCGACGCGACTCGGGAGGCTCGCCGAATTCTGCTGAAGTTGTTTCCCCTGGCAAACAAGACTACTTTAGTCGGCCGCCGACGAAGACGGCCATGGGAAATCGACCGCTGTCGTTAAACCTACCCAGGCCACCTCGGATTCCCGCTCTAAGCAAGTCATCAGAGACTATTGATCAAGTACAAGAGGATGGTCGCGCTTCTGTGCGGTCACCGACACAAGGCTCTGATGACTCCACACGTGTCTCGTCCACGGATGCTCCCCGAACTCAGAAGGCTATAGAGGTCGCCTCCGACTCATCGTCGCTCCCATCGGCTTCGGTTCTTCGAAGTGATGGTGTCTTAGAATGTCCACCCCCTGTTCCACCCAAAGATCCTTTACCGACGCCACCGTCCTCGACTCGCTGGCGTTTCTTCCCCTTTCGAAGAGACACTTCCCAGAGTATCGCCACTCAGGAATCTGCTGTTTCAACATTCAGCTTCGCGCCTCAACCTGCCAAAGGCGATGTCATCTGTCTACAGTACAGCAGTCTGGACGACCGGGGGATGCGTCTCCTAGAGGGTCGGAGTGACCACCGACCGGTCATTGGATCTTATGCTGTATACTTGTGACTATTCCCCGCGCGTGATCGCTCGTATGCTTTTCATCGCATCAGCCCTTTACACATCGTAGACGCGGACTGCATTTTTCCTGATGATACCTTAGAACAAGGCTGTATCTATCTACGGACTTGGTAGTTGTTACGCTCATTAGACCTACCATATACAATAACACACTCTCTCGGACCGATTTGCCGCGAAGACCGTCATATCAACCCATGTTCATAGGTACATACATACATCTATGGTACGACATGGGTTCAAGAAGAGATGGTAACCTCGACCTCCACACCGGGTTCCAAGCTAATGGAAGTCTACGGCGAATTGAGATCAGAATGGCATCAATGAACAACAAAAGTTCTCCTTACGATTTGCTTGACGATCTCGCTAGAAGAGTGGAGGTCAATAAGACGCTTGTGAATCTTGAGTTCGTAACGGTCCCAGGTCTTTGAACCTTCACCACAGGGCTGTCGGATGGAAAATGAGCGATCGAGCACACACAGGTGCGAACAGGGGCGTACCGTTTTACGAGTGGTGATTTTGAGGACTTTGGTTGGAAGGCGGACCGGGCCCTTGACGCGAAGTTGCTTGTCCTTGGCACGGTTGATGAGATCCGTCGAGACTAGGGGGAACGACGTGAGACACGAAGAGCAGATCGGGTAGGCGAAAGGAGGTGACGCACACTTTTCCAAGTTCTTGACGTTGCTGCTCGTCAACGTGATGCGGATTTTGTGGATTTTGGCAGCGGGGACGGCGCCGGCTGCATCGTAAGCTTTCTCGTCCTTAGCGACGTAACTCATTCTGAACGGAGCGGATAGGATGAATGAGTCAGGAGGTGACTAAAACGATGAATAAGTTCTTGCAAAGAGAAACGACAAAGTAACCGTTCCGAACGTACCCAAGGTTTTTGATGATGAGGAAATCAAGATTAAGGTTCAGACAGTATACTCGGCAAAAGCCCGGTATTAGCTAATTGGCTACTCACGTGATTATCAGGCCTTTGGACAGCGACAGTCATGCAAGGAAAGTCGGGTCTGCCGATCCGTCCGACGCATTCGCTCATCTCTCCTCAGGATTCAACAAATACTACCCGCCAGACTACGACGGCGAGAAACACAAGAGTCTCAATGCATACCGAGGTTGGGGTTTCTCCTTGTGTCGAGTACAAGCACTCACGTCTTGTGTGCAGGCAAACACGCCTTGGGCGATCGGGCCAGGAAACTCGACAAGGGCATCCTGATAACCCGTTTCGAGCTGCCGTACAACATATGGTGGTATGCGTCCACGTCTGCGTTTCACTCCACCCGCCTCTCATATCATATGTGCCTCCAGCGGAACATGCAACAACCACATTGGGATGGGCGTGCGCTACAATGCGGAGAAGAAGAAAGTCGGGTCGTACTACTCCACCCCCATTTATGCCTTTCGATGCAAATGTCACTTGTGTGATGGTTGGTTCGAGATTCAGACGGATCCCAAGGTCGGTGGCCTAACTCCTCCGACGTGAACCTTGGCCGCATGTCTCATGTCCACTGCAGAACACCCGCTACGTCGTCGTCTCGGGTGCGAGACAAAAAGACGAGGAGTGGAATCCTGAAGAGAATGGTGGTTTCGCAATACACGGTAGGTGGATACATGATGAGCCCTCCCATGCCTTGCGCTAGTTCTGACGACGCGCGGCGTGTTAGATACCGATGCCAATGCCGGGCCAGCCGATCCACTCGCAGCGCTCGAAAAGACGACGACTGCGCAAAACCACCTCACTAAAGTACAAATACCTCGACTCGAATCCTTGCAAGAGGTGTCCGATCATTTCAATAGTGATCCCTATACGCTTTCGTCCCTCGTTCGCAAGCGTTTTCGCGCGGAGAAGAAGATTGATGCTGCGAAACGTGCAGTCGATGATGAACTCAAGGGTCGGTATGGGTTGCCAGAGACATTGAAGCTTGCAGCGGAAGACAACGAATCCAAAGATGCAGCTCGAGAGCAGTGGGAAAAGGGCAGGAGAGAGCTTGAAGCACGAACGAGTATCAGGAGAGCGAGACTGCAGAGCTCCGCTATTCCTTCGTCACTCTCGTCAACGAGTTCGTCGCGAGGTCATGACCCCCTTTCTTTGTTGAAGGCACGGGTGCTCGGTAATGCTGGCCACTCTCGTACCTTGAAGCCCCCAGATGGACTCAAGTAAAGCATACATAGACCTTGTACCATTTCCTCATTCACTGTATACTCATAACACGCACCCATGCCCAGCTAGAGTTAGCTATCCATTAAAAGACCAAGGTCTGAGCAAGAATACGCGATAGCAGAGTAGAACAACATTAGGAATACAGAGCAATGACACATAACCAAGAAGAAAATAGTAGGATAACAGGGGGGTGGGGATGAACTAGAGATAACTAAGTCACCTCGGCGTGGAAGGAAAATTGAGTATATCCAGCATAAAGATGGAAGCAAATAAATAATCAAAACCGACAAACCGACGAGAGACTATGAAGTAAAAATCGCCCATGGTTGTTCGAGAGTATGCATCGGCCCATCCCATTTCCACTCACTGGTCTGATAATATGCTGATTCGCCTCCGTCAATCTCCCCGAAAGCTCCAAGTCGAAGAGGATCCGACCGGTCCCCTGGTTCGTCAATTTTGGTTTTATCGGGCGATCCGGTGCTGCCCAGCAAATCGCCTTCCGAGCCAGACTCTGGGCTTGGATTGGTTTCGGACGAAGGGACCAAATCAGGTGTGGGTGCCTTGGAGTCGTTATCCTCATCCTCCAGAGTGGTAAATGAAGAGAAATCGATATATTCCGAGAACGCATCGTTGGCGGGGCCTAGATGAGGCGAGAGAGCAGTGGGCGGTGGACCAGCATCCCCAGCTCCGTGCACAGAAAGAGCAGCGGCTGTGGCGGCTGCGTCGGCAGGGTCTTGAGCCACGCCGGCTAAAATCTGACCCAAGGTAGAGGCAATGTCATGATGAATCTCGTTATCCGTAGACGCGGTCATGTCAAACAGTTCCTTCATGCGATCGAAGAATGCAGCGGCATCATCGTCAGTCTTGATGTTATCTATCTCCTGCTGCCTCTTGACCAGCGCCTCGCTCGGCTCACCCTCCCATTCCGTCTTGGCCTTCTTCGGCGATGGTGCATTACTTGCTTCGGCTTCTGAAGGGGCTACGCTAGTGAGAGTCGCAACATCCTCTTCAGGTGGACGCTTGACTCCAACAACGGGAGGGGCCATTTCCGGAGTGGCAGGGCCCCTACTTGCAGTCGACACTTTCCGGATTCGAGTTGAGACCCTGGCCTTGCCTGTCGTTTTCGAAGGAGGTGACTTGGGGGTCTGGGGTGAACTATTTGTAGGTTGAGGAGTGGGCGCACTGGCAGCAGGAGTGGACGATGATGCAACGGCAGCGGCAGGGGGAGGGGTGGGGGATGCAAGAGTGGCGAGGGGTGGGGGAGCTGACGGACTAGGTGGAATGGAAGGCTGGATATTTTTCTTGATCGATTGTGGAACCGACTGTGGCTGGGGTTGAGGCTGAGGTTGTGTCTGGTTAGGCTGCGAATGAGGTTGGGGTAGAGGTGGCGGATGAAGGTGTGTTTGCGAAGGTGTTGGTTGTCGTGGTGTGGAGACTGGACGTCCATTGTTCTGCGGTGTAAGGGGGGCTATGTGAGATATATTCTGCACTGGTAGCACCGGGAGGGGGGAAGCCCGAGTAGGTGCGGATGGGTGCGAGGGGTGTTGTTGAGAATTAGCGGCAGAAATGGCAGATGTTCTTATAGCGCGCCAGCGACTCTCAAACTCCTCGTTGAGCCTGTGCACTTGCACATGCATGTTACGCAGAGTTAGCGGGCTAATAATGAATTGCGGTGAGCTAGTGGACAACAGCTGCCGTTGCCTCGCCACTGTCATCACCTAAAGTCGCGAGTCACCGGGTAAGTATGACGGAGACAAAGAGACAAAGAAACTCACAATGGCGACGTATTTACGGAGTAATTCATCATTTTTAAAGACTGCGAAATACATCGGCAGCTTAGGGTCGAGCTCTGACGTCATCTTGTACACTTGTTCAAGGAGCTGAGTATATTCCGGCCGCTGATCATCCGGGATATGTTGCGGAGTTATTGCGGGGAGACCTTGAAAAGCGTCAGTGGTAACAAAGCAAATACCAAGAAAGCTCACTACGTTGTTGAAACATTTGCTTGCACTGATTTATCGCCATAACTGCATGCTGGATTTGATCCTGCGTCGGTGGCTTTATCTGGAGCGCAGCCGCAACATTCTCCGGGACGATGGATCCATTTGCCATCTTGGCTTCCCCTGCTACACCAGCCATAGCGTTTGCTCCAATGGGTTGGGGAGGCCGTTGAACGCCAGGCTGCAAACCAACGAATGCTTGCTCATGCATGTTGGGCAATTGACCCTGTGCATTCGCCACGTTCTGCTGCTCTTGTTCTGCATTTCTCTTCGCAAGCAGTTGAACCTGCTGCTGGTAAACCTTCAGGAGGTCAGAACGATGACGCTCCACGAAATTGATCATGTGCTCCGGAACACGTTGAGCGCGCATGTCCTGGGCGTTCACAAGCACATATCGCAACGCTGTAGCGATGAGCTGTTGGTTTGCAGTCGGACGGGGAGGGTTTGTAGGCATCTCTGTAGGGTTCCCAGATATGCCAGGAGTCGCGTTGTTACCAATGGCGAGGGGGGGTGGATTCATCTGGTTTATTGAGGGCTGCGGTGACCCTCCTGACGGGCGGTTTTTGACTGTCAGGGTATACGCATTCTCAAAGTGCTGAAGATACTGGTCGTAAGTGTTGTGAAGCTGCTGGGCGATTCCAGGTCCACACCGGGCCGGCTCCGAGTCATTTCCAGGGAATTGAATGAAGCCTATTCGACCGCCAATAACAGCCCACATGTCTCGGTTAGTCACCTGGTTATGTTCATTAGACGATGAATATTCATAATCCTGTGCCGTGGTAACTCACTGATGTTGCACCACCTTCATGCATGACATGAACGTGCAATTGATGCAAATCTACCGACCTATTCTCCCCTATCTGGACGCGAAGAAGGCCTGGGGTTATACTTTGGCTTCGACAGAACTGGGAATACGTCGAGTCGAACTGCTGTTTATCCAGTGGCATAATACTCGCCGCTTGCCGCGTCTGATCGGGAACCTTCTGCTCACCTTGCCAGTGGTTCGCGAAATTCCCCAGATTAGACATAGCATTCGGCAGTGGACCACTAGCAGCAGCAATTTGATGCGGAGTAGTACCTCCAGTTCAAGAAGGGATGGTATTGTGGCAATTGGAGAGTGGGTCGCGATCTGTGAGGACGGTCCAGTGATAAGGTGGGGCGACTGTAATATTACTTGCTGAGTATCCCGGGCCGCTACTGCTAGTTATAGATACCACGAGCCCTTATCGATTATCCTCCAATCCCGGTGCGATACGCTATCGCTCAGTCACTAGTACCTTCATTAGGTATTCGGGCGTCCAATCGGCGTGGGCTGAACAGGAAGTTGCTGATTTACTAGGGTCGGCGTCGCCGACAGAGTACCTTGCTGACTTAATTGGTGAGGTTTTTTCGCATTGGTCTGCCATTTTCGTGACTACATTACTATGAACAGTTTTTTTTTCTTGTTTGATGTATACCTAGCTACGTGTAAAGAAGGTGTGACCCGCCCACCGGGTCACCCTGAACACAATTGTAAAGAGAAAATACGAGGCAACGAAAAAATGGAAACATGTGGATAAGGTAGTGGAAGGGGTGAGACAAGTTCTATTTATGTACTTATCCCTTAGTCAACCTTTGTTTACATCGGTGATTTTTTGACACACGAAATGAGTCGGGATCTGACCTTGCCTTCAGCAAGGTAAAAGCACCTTGAGTCTGGACAGGCATCGGGGATGGAACATTTCCAGTAGGAAACTTGTACGGGGCCACAATAGGTTGGTTAGTCTGAGCAACAAAAATCGGGTTGAACCTGGGCATTGGACACGGGTGCCTGCTGAGGCTGCTGCGAGGTGGAATGCGCCATAGGATTGCTACTTGAACATCTGCTGAGTCACCTGGCGCCGAACGTGGCTACCAGTAATCAGGTATACACGGCCCCGCCCTCACCTCCTCCCGGTTATCGTGTTCTGCACGGAGGATAACGACTCCAAGGCACCCACACCTGGTCTCTTCTTCCGAAACCAACCCCTTTGGCCCGGAAGGTGATTTGCTGGGCAGCACCGGATCGCCCGACAAAACCAAAATTGACGAACCAGGGGACCGGTCGGATCCTCTTCGACTTGGAGCTTTCGGGGAGATTGACGGAGGCGAATCGGCCCAGTGAGTGGAAATTGGAAGGGCCGATACAAGCTCGAACAACCACTGGCATGGGCTTCATAGTCTCGTCGGTCTAAGCTGATCATGTTTGGCAGGATCGGCGACGGCGCATTGAGAATCTTCTATTGACTTTAACACGAGACGCTGAAGATCAGAGACAGCGATTTAGACACTTTCTTGGATTCCTGCTGCACTTATGTTACTGCATGTACATTTTTTTCCGAGGTAACTATTCCTCTGATTTAAATCGAGGAGTTGCCTTGCTAGTCACGTGCTGAGTGACGCGTCGAGATGAGAGTCATGGCACGCTCGTCGAGTTGTCATTGCACGTCGAGATGGCTTCCACTCCGCCCCCGCTCGGTAGCTTCGCCATCCCACCAGCGCCGCGCCTTCCTTCAACAGCGACATCGAGAAATCGCAGCTCCATAAGCTCCTCCTTTTCCTTTGGACCACAGCCCATGATATCTTCGTTCGCAGCCGGCGATATGAGCACCTCGTCTATTCCGCGTCCACTTGCCCTCGATCCTAACAGGTCTATGCTCCCAAGCTCCCCACGTGCTTCCCCTAGACGACACCGCAGATTAAGGGACAGTAGCAGTCGACATCCTCTTGCGAATGATACAATGGATGTCTTCCAAGACTTGGAAGGGGAACAGGATTTTGATGATGATGGCGAATGGGACGCTGTGGATCGCATGCGTCTGTGGCGGCATGACGCTCTTATGCAGCATCTTTACGAAACCGCTGCGTTCTGGGGGGACAAGATTCTTTCTTGGACCAGTACGTCGTGTCCTAAAATGTATTATTCTCTGTTGCACTCACAATATACTCTCAAGATGACCCAAACGATGCATTTTGGCTGGCTCAGACATACTTCATGACTCATCAGTACTCTCGTGCGGAGAGACTGTTAACCCGTCCTTTTCCGACCAAAAGCCAGACTACAGAGCCTTCATATCATAATGAGTTCGATCACTTCATGACAGGACCCTCCACGGTCCATCCTTTCCCCGTGGACACAAAGGGTAAAGACAAGGAAACCCAGCCACAATCCGAACCATCCTCTCGTCTTCCCATGGGCCCTGCCGGATTGATCAAGCTACCAGAAGCACTCCAGGAAAACGTCTCCAGGCTTGTTGACATGAGTGTCGCTTGTCGTTACCTGGCAGCACAATGCCAAGTAAGACAGGGTAATTGGTCTGATGCCCTTGAAATACTCGGCGAAGCGAATCCTTTTCGTCACTCAGGTACCCCCGGTTTGCCATATTAAGTGTACCATGGGGCTAACGGACGACAGGCAGAAGTGGGGCGTCGGTTCCTAACGTGGACGGTGGCATCAAGGTACGTGTGAGTAGTTTGGCAATGGACGCGTACTCAGTTACTTAGGTCGAAGCATCGATGTGTCACCTGAGAGGCATTTTAATGCTCAAACTCAATCGTGGAGATCAGGCTAAGCTGTGTTTTACGGAAGCTCTGACCTTGGACGTGAAATGTTATGATGCATTCAACCAACTAATCAGTGGTGAAATGATGACTCCAGAAGAAGGTTAGTGTGACAATTGACCAGCATTTGGATTACGCTAATGTTTGTTTTCTCAGAGTGGGAGTTCGTGCAAGGTCTTGCGTACAAAGAGCAGACTAAAGAGGACGCAGATTTTATCCAATTGATATACACGTCTCGACTGCGCAAATATAGGCATGCTGAAGAGCAAGCTCTCACTCGGCGACGTCTTGTGGAGGATTTCAAACTCTCAGATAACCCGGATGTCTTGTACAGCTTCGCCGATGCGATGTTCACTCGACTTCGCTGGGCAGATTGTTTTATTATTACTAGCAGGTAAGTCATTCTTATGGATAATCACCACGGCAAGGAATGATTATCTCTCGTACAGAATCCTTGATCTTGTAGCATTTCATGATGCTACAATGCCATTGCACATTGCGTGCATGTACCATTTATCATATCTACACTCCAAGCTCTTCGTCTTGGCCCATGAACTTGTTGACAAGGAACCCGAAAATCCTATAAGCTGGTATGCCGTCGGCGTATACTATCTCGGCTCGAACAAATGGTCGCAAGCACGACAATATTTTAGGTTGGCGTTCGTAGTGTAATGAAAGGCTCATCTGCTAATTCACTATAGTAAAACCTCACTCATGGACCCCCGCTTCGGACCAGCGTGGATTGCTTTCGCTCATACTTTTGCCCTGGAAGGGGAGCATGATCATGCAGTGACGGCGTACTCTACATGCGCACGTATGTTTATGGGGTTCGTGCATACTTCAGCTCAAGTGGAGTTTTTCATCGATTCCATTGGAGTAGGTCTCATTTGCCGCTGCTCTTCGTTGGTATGGAGCAAATAGTGCTGTCAAACCATTCGCTTGCCGACGAGGCACTGAATGCTGCGAACACTACATGTGACAGTGACCCTCTTTTAATGAATGAGCTAGGTGTCATGGCCTTTACCCACGGAGAGTAAGTGATTCTCTTGGCGATGGAAAGGTGGCTTGGAACTTCGAACTTGAGTAGTTTCCAGCGCGCAGCAGATCTCTTCCAACGAGCCCTTGACCTCGCGCAGGTCACGCAATCGTCGCAAAAGTCTTGGACAACCACTTACCTGAATCTTGGGACATGTTACCGAAAGTTGAAGTAGGTCGTCCCAGACCACAACCACAAACGGTCTCTTTCTCATGGTTTATATAGAGATTATGAAAAGGCCAAGACCAATTACCTTCGAGTGCTCGAGATAGAACCACAACACCCTCAGGGACTCGGTTTCCTCGGCATGGTCTACCACCATCTGGAAGATACGGATCAGGCTATTGTTAAATACCACGAGGTAAGGTCTGGTCTCAGGCGTTGTACAACCGCCGTTGATCACTCTGATGCCAGGCGCTGAGCGTGGATCCTATCAATGGCCATCTCATCGAGTTGCTCAATCTTGCGTTGGAGTCTAGTGCTGCCTGTGGTTCTTGGGAGAAGATGTATCGTGGAGGGGAGGAGGCATTCAGGGAGATGATGGTATCACTGAAGAACAGGCTTCGCGAACATCCAGGGAGAGCGGTAGAGGCCCATCCTAACGATAATCCATCTCGGTCGGAAGATTCGATGAATGTGGGCTGATGATGGCCGAGGACGACGAAACATGTTGTTTTAATGTAAGGCACGGCATGCACTGGGGAGTGGAGCAAGTGTGCCCACGGTAGTCGGTTGTGCGGGTGTCTCGTGTGATTTGGGGTGTCCCCTTTTACAAAGGGAGAGCCCTCCACATGGCGGCCGACTTGCCGAGCGCCTCCATCTCCACATTCTCTCACCGTTTTCATATAGTTGTACGCTCACAATCAATCTTACACAGGAATGAGTATTGATTACGGAACGGCAGTCCCTTTTCATGTTTGCGCCGACCCTTCTCTCTTGCCAACTCCAACCCTCTTTTGATGCCTTCGTCTCAACCTCCCACCTATGTCTTTGTTGACTGAGCTAACTAACGGTCTAGATTCGTTGACACATCATTCCCCTGACTGGGATTTCTTGGTTCGCCTGACCCTTCATGGCAGATCGCGTGTTGACTTCTGTCGCAGGACACAGTTCTCAATACCCTTCTGGTTTCACCGTCCATCCCGGAGAATACCCTCGACATATGTCGGCATACCTGCAGTCAACTTTTGTCCGATGATGCTTGGCTGATAGCCGCAGTAGACCCGCGCAGTATCCGTCGCCTCTTCAACGTTCTAGTTAACATCGGAAACCTCATGCACAGAATTGACGGCGCCATTCCTGCCACAACGCAATGTTATATGCACGCGATCGAAATCGTCATCCAGAAGCCAGAGTCATACTCTTCGCCCAATGCTACTAAGCTAGCATTTCGCGATGTGATTGTCGCGACCTGGGCAACTGCAATGACTCTATCCTTTGTCCACGCATCATCTGTCTCTTCATCCACAAGACACACTTGGGCGCTCGCTGCCCCTGTCAATATTCTCACTCGCATTGGTGATCCTGACTTCGACATCCTCCAAGCAGTCCACATTGCTGGCGATGACTTGATACCACTACTTATCGACCCAACGACGGGTACCTTACCCAATGTCATCTTGTTCCCCGAGCAAATACCTCAATTATCAACTTGCATACTCTCCTCGCAGAAGGGTTATCTACCTGGAATCCAGGCCACACAGCTACCTGCCGAGCTCTCTGACGAACAATATTGCCAAGAGAGTAAGATGGCAATGGCATCTGTACTCGTATGTCTCGCCCGCAGATTCCAGACGTCCCATACTACCGAATTCTTCAACATCTCCAATAGACCATTTTGCACGATTCAAGCTTTATCTCTCATCATGCATTACCTCGCAGCCTCGCTCTTCCCGAATGCCTCTACCTTGAATGACATCGGCGTCATTTTGTGCGGACTCGGTTCGGGGGAAGCGGTTACGAATATACAAGGCGAACGAACGACTGCGCGCGAAGTCGCACGACTGTACTATGAAAAAGGCCTGCAACTCGATCCGTCGCACCCTCATTTACTTTCAAATCTTGGATCTCTCCTGAAGGATGCCGGACACATGACCCGCGCGATAGGGTACGCTCTCCACACTTTCATCATTGCGAGCATGTCACTAACTCAACTCGATGTTTATGGCCAAAGGATTTTCAATCATGCTCTCGCGTGTCATCCTGAGCTTGACATTGCCCTAGTAAACATGGCCAATACCTTGAGGGACATGGTTAGCCACGCGCTCCGCTCTCAGCACCTTCTGAAAACCTTTTCCACAGGGCCAGTACGCTGAGGCAATCCCGTACTATCAGCGGGCAATCTCAGTCAATTCTGCTTTCGCAGATGCCTACTGTGGATTGTGTCAGGCGACGAATGCGGTTTGTTATTGGAATGGGCGAGGTCAGTCAAGGTACGCATCTCAAACAAAGGGATGACTGAATTCCCGTTAGCTACTTGGATGCAAAAAACAATAGAAGTTTGCGAGAAACAGCTCTCGGATACACATGACCAAAGTACAGGCTTACTCGGCACGTATTCACTTGACGATTGGATGGTTCTGGTCCAGACCGCGCGCTCTGGACAGCTTCCCCCCCTCGAAGAGAATATATGGAAAGCACGTTTTGGTTATTTCCTACGAGCTGACCCCAGGCCTAGTGGAGAAACTGGCTTCTTGATACGCCTGATGGAGTGGTACCAAACTCGGACTCAACACTCGTTGTATATCAAGGCCTACGGTCAGGTTTATCACTCTGAGCACGCAAGCATGACACGCGTATATCAAAATATGGCAATACCAAATTCTGTCCTCATCTCGGCCATCAAAGGCTCCAGGTTACCATTGATCTTACCCTTTCACACAGTAAGTCCATCAATCCACCCGGAGGAATCTGTCGTACGAGACCTTCGCAGTTTACCCTTCCGCTGATGGCTCGAAACATTCGACTCATTGCGCATAGAAATGCACTCCATACCTCCTTCGCAGCATTTACCCACCTTGGAAAGAACTTATCCGTGCAACCGCCACCTCCGCCGCCGCTCCATGGAAGAATCAATGTTGGCTATGTATCGAGTGATTTTACGTGGGTGTCACTCTCTACTTCAAATTTTATAAATCCCTTACTTTCAATAGTGACCACCCATTGACACATCTCATGAAATCCGTTTTCGCGATGCACAATCAAAAACGGTTTAATGTCTTTCTCTACGCTACAAGCCCTACAGACGGATCTTCTTATAGAGCGTATTACGAACGCCAAACCGGCTTTCAATTCAACGATGTCTCGTCTTGGTCGATCGCCAGCATAGTAGAGAGAATCATGCACGACAAGATACATATTCGTAAGTCAATTGGCATTCCCGAATGGTTCTGTCTCACGATGACTTCTTGAAGTCGTAAATCTTGGCGGTTACACCAAAGGCTCGAAAAATGAGATTTTCGCCGCAAGACCATCACCTATTCAGGTATCTCTAATGGGATTCGCAGGCACACTAGCAGCGGGTCCGTCTGTGTTTCCGTCGTTTCGTGTCGATGTTGTGACAAGGGTATAGGATGGTGCGATTACCTCGTATGCGACACGGTCGTATGCCCCCCAGATCTGTTTGTTCAAGTTTGTGCTGCTTGTAGACGATCGCCAAACGTGAGGTCGTCCAAAGAGATGACGCCGGACATCGGCGTCCCGATCAACGAAGGTAGTGACCCAGCATCCGCTGACAATGGATGGATCTAGTGCGTAATCAAAGTGAATGAACGCGTATACGAGCTGATGGTTCTGGATTCCAGTACTGAATGCCCCATTTACATGCCTGTAGGCTAGGACATCATTGTTTGTAGTCGTGGCGCTAACGAGAGAGACGTAGCACACCTATTTCGTGGCAGACCACAAGCAGTCCTATAACCCACACGATTCTAAACTCGGGATGACGTCTACTCGCTGGCGAGATGAGGTGCAGCGTCGAGACCAGCTCAGAGCCACAATATTCCCTGATTTGCCCAAGTGAGTCCTTGTGTCAACGTCTGTCCATACGCAGATTGCCAATAATGATAATGTATAGGGATGTCATCATATTTGCCAACTTCAACCAGGTACTGAAGATCTATCTTTGGTATTGTGTAAGACTGACGAACGACACTTAGCTTTACAAGGTCGACCCTGTATGTTAAGTTGGCATCGCTTGCTGAGCAAATCGGCTCACGAATCACTCCAGATAATATTTTGGACGTGGTTACGCATCCTCTCTCGAGTTCAACGCAGTATACTTTGGTTACTTCGTTTTCCTGCGGCAGGAGAGTCCAATCTTTTACAGACTGCGGCTGCATGGGCAGGGGCCGAAGCTGCCTCTCGGATCCGGTTTACGGACGTCGCACCCAAGGAGGTCCATATCAGTCGATGTTGCGTTGCTGATCTCGTTCTAGACACTGCTGAGGTGAGGGCAGACTCTCTTTTTCGATCCAGTCATCCTGACAGACTCTGGCTGTTCTCACTGGTACAGTGCAGCGCCCACACCATTGCTGCTGAGTGCGTCTTTATGTATGAACTGACGAATACCATGTCTAACGCCATGCACAGCGTGCTCTGGTCGGGTACTCCAATCATAGCCTGTCTATGGCCAAGCCATAGACACAAAATGGCTTCCCGTGTGTCAGCCAGTCTCGCGTACGCTACCGGGCTGGGGAAGCACATGGTGGTTCACAGCCGAGAAGAATACGAAGAACGGGCAGTCGCGCTGGCTTCTGCGCACTGGGCCATGATCGTCCAAGAACGTTCCTTTGGAGGAGAGGCAGAACTCGTCTCCGAGGGCTCGGAGCTCCTCAATCTCCGTCGGTGTCTTTTTCTTACTCGCGATACCATGCCACTGTTCGACACCCAGCGGTGGGTCAAGAATCTAGAAAAAGGGTATGTCGCGGCGTGGAAACGGTGGGTGGACGGGTCGCAGTTCCGAATCGGGTACGATGATGAAGGGGCTATCATCGTGAGGGACGACGATGATACCTCTGTTTGACGCCGTGATACTGGCAATCGCTGGCTTGTACATATTCTATGCTATTCTCGCGATATTTTGTCAAGGCAGTACTTCAAGCTTTCACTTTGTAAAAGCGGGAGCAACCTACTCTTTGAGATGTTACTGGTTGTATCGACTGTTTTGCAAGTATCCCTATGGAGATAAACCCACTTTTATTTACTAGGGTCGGCGTCGCCGACAATGTACCTTGCTGAGTTACGGACGGAGTCAGGTTTTTCCAAACTTCTATTTTTTAGATACAACAATGTGTAACGATGGGCCCGCCCACCCACCCTCAACATGGTGGTTTTGCAAATGGTAGAAATACAACATGAATATGCAGATCATGAACGAACCAAATCAGTTTTGATGTGGAAGAGGAACAGCGGCTTAGAGGATGACGCGACAGCAGGAGAAGCTTTGCGTTTCAATGGAGCAGATGAAGAAATGGGACTGGACCGTACGTCAACGTTATCGAACTCATTTCCAAAATTTCCTCCCTCTTGCAAGACGATGGTCTGCTCGATGTTGGCACAAAAGCTGCGAGATGATAAACCAAGCGTACATGGGGTTTGAGAGACAAGTTCCATTTATGTAGTTATCCGTTAGTCAGCCTTTGTTTACGTCGGTAATTTTTTGACACACGAAGTTTGTTGGCATAATGACCTTGCTTTCAGCAAGGTAACACGCACTCGGAATATGGCAGTGAAGAGGGGTTATTTGTCCAGATGAAGATGATTACGTGATCCGGTATCGGGTGGTACGATAAGCTGTGGACAAGATATTCCAGTCACACCATGTCTTACTCTGAACAGCCGCTCAGTGCCTTCTTCGTCGACATCGTCGCTCCAACTCGCGTAGAGAGCCCCTTTCGATGCTTGGCCGAGCTCGCTGATCGCGCTTTCACGCTCGCCGACCAACTCGCTCAGGCTGGTCCCGATGTATCCAACGTTTCGCTCGGTCTCAAGACCCGCTACGCGAGCATTCTTTACCCCGTTGGAAACGCCGACGTAGAGCCCTTTCCAATCAAGGCCGTTTTGCACCAGAACTCGCCCGCGATGCATATCCAGCAAGTGGTCATCAACTTTCAAACAAAGACCGCGGAGTGCGAGGGTCAGCCTAATCTTCCCATCGAACCGGAAGAGATCGAGGTTGCTCAGGAAGAGATCAAGCCATACCTACAAGATGTGTGGCGGAGAAAGAGGGCCAGAGAAAAGGCACGCCAAGTCCAAGAGGACCTCGCTTGGAGGGTGAGATCATCGTCCTTTACGTGTGATGAGCATCTTATGGACGAACGTCAGGATTTCCTTGAGCGTCTCGACTCCCACGGCATCCTCCTCCCTGAATCATATTCAGAACCCGATTCCCCTCTCAGCCAACGACAGTGTCCGTTATGCGAGACCCAAACAGCACCATGCACCTCATGTCACCTCATCTTGTGCTTGAACAGAGAATGTCCCGCTTCGGAACTCATACCTTTCCAGTCGTGCACCAACCATGTTTCCACGGCCGCGTGTCTCCCATGCTTGGAAAATACAAAGAACGTTCCTTTGCTCGGCCAATGTCCCGACTGCCATTTCTGGTTCTGCCAATTCGAATTGACATGGTGCCTAGGTCGACCCAAAGACAGTTTGAATCGGCCACCGAGAGCCTACTTCCGTCGCCTACCGAATAGCGCCCGGGAGCACCCCACGCAGCCTATCGGGTGTTCTGCTTGCACCGGCGGCCAAGACCGGCCACATTGTTCCAACGGAAAGTGTTGGTCGAGGGTGGGTGGCTATACCAGCGTCTGCGAGTCGTGCTCTCCGGGAGGCGGGCTCTGGTGCACGTGCGAGCAATGCTGGATCTGCGACGACTGCAAGACGTCGCCGACGGAAAACTGTTTCAAGGACTGCCCGCGATGCAAACGGGTGTATTGCATGTACGAGTGCGAGTACATCCAATTCTGCGCCGAGTGCGGTCGGGCGACGTTGTGCGACGACTGCGCGGAGGAAGACAGGAGCGATGTTGTAGGGCCAGACGCGACGGAGGGTGTCGTGCTCGAGAGCGAATGCGAAGCCAATCACTGTATGGGCAAGATTTGTGAGACGTGTGTGGGGGGCACGCGATGTGCGGGGTGCAGCAAGACGTTTTGCAGTTCGTGTGCACAGCTCCAGCGTTGTAGCGGGTGCGATGTCCGGTTCTGCTTCGTTTGCTACCCTACGCGCAAACGAAGATGTACTGGATGCGATCCGAGCCAGAAGACCTGAACGGGTGGGTATTCGTACATGCATCGTCGTGCGTCACGACGCTGAACGTCAAGTTTCTTCCAGGATCACTCGAACTTCAAGTCTACCCGTGTAGACGGTTGCGCGTACTTTGTCTTTCGTACACGATCGTATAATTATTCGATCAATCAATTGTCGTATTTAACGAACGACGGCCGCATGTATTGTATCATGGACAGAATGTAGCCCGGACAACGCTTTGATGTTGAGCGCACGCCTAGTGATGCTGCCAGTGAGAAAGATGTTCATTTCCACCAGCTGGCAAGTGGACCAACTTGGAAACGGTCTTCGTTCATGTCGGCTATATATAATCGTGATATATTATCGATGGGCAGCATCGGAAGACGGACGATCGATATCCGAGTCAGATTCCGCTCCACGATCCGAACGAACCATCATCCGTCTTGAGCCATCGTTTTTTTTTTTCTCCCGCTTCTTTTCGCTGCGTACCACGACTGGGGTTCATCCAGCCTTGGCAGTGAATGATGACTTGGGGTAGTTGCACGACCCGGTGCCCGCCCACGGCGTGACGCTCCTCGCCACTCTCCTCCTGGCACTGCTCGACGCGATGACGACGACCCCCAGAGGGTCGGAGAGCTGCAGATCGGGTGCTTTCGGCGCCGCATCGACAGTCGCTTCGCTTTGTGGTGTCGAGGGCCTACGATCATCGTCGTCCGCTGTGGTGGATGACACGTTTTCTTTTCTTACCCTCGTGAGTAGCCTGTCCTATCACAATATCTTGATCGCTAAGGCAGATAGCCGCATCATCATCGTGACACAGCCATAAACGAGTCACGATCGCTAGTCCGGCATGACTCAGGTCAACAAGTATAAAAACCCTCGGGATAAATACTCTTAAGGGCTCGCCAGCGACGATTATACAAGGTAGGTCAAAAAAATAAAAATAACGAGAACGGCATACTAAGGTCCTCGACTGATATCATATCGATCCATAAAGGCACATTTACCAGGGGAAAAAAGAGCAAGATAACCTGAACGCGAGCAACGCGCTCGCATCGAAACACGTGGTCGATCAGGACAAGGCGAGCAGACAAGAGCATCCGCAAAAAAAGAAATCGCCCATGTTTGGCGACACGGTCTCATGCTAGCAAAGTTGAGCAGCGGTGGTGCAGGCCAAGCAACAAGACTTACGCCACACCTAGGCGGACGCGCTGAGTCCCAACGCACGTGCTCCAGCGCCGACACCGCCTTCCCATCCCAGGAATCGCTCGCTCGTCACGCTGTACCCAACATCATGCTCAAAGCCTGGTAGCTCGTCCTCATCATCCCATCCGACCGCACGTCGCGTGCGCGCCCACACGGTGATGAACAATATCCGCTTCAACTTGGGGTTCAAGAAGAACCAGTGGGACGACCAGAGCAAGGCGCCGTCTCTGCGCTTCAAACGGACATGGGGAAAGTCCGAGCGCAGGGGAGAGTCCTCGGTACTACTGCCGCTACTATAGTTGCGGTAAAAGATGGGCGGCCGTCGGCCAGCCACATCCGCGCTGCGAGAGTTGGGGCGGCGTCGGGGGGAAGATGCACTGTCGACGTCATATTCGTCAAACTCGAAGGTGGCGTCTTCGTCGATATCGTCTGAAGAGTATTCGTCGCCGACGGAAGCGACGTCGTCCTCGTCATCCGAGTAGTCATTGGCGTGAGGGTCGGAATCGATGTCAGGTGAGTAGGAGAACACCTGACAGTCGGACAAGCCGATGACTTCGTCGAGTATGCGGTACAGGGTCGGGTGAGTACCGGACTGTATTTGAGGTGGCGCATATGGGCTCGAAAGGGTCTGCATCAGGGGTAATGACGAAGAAGACGTCGGGACGGAGGACGGGAAGAAGTTGGGCGAGGTGGGCGGATAAGCCGAGTAAGTGCGGGGTGCTCTGACGCCGCCACGGTTGGGTGATAAGAGGGTAGTGCTGAGGGAGTTGAGCACGCTCGCGCCGCTCTTCTCTTTGTGAAAGTGTGCGGAGCGCACGTCAGAGAATTCGTGGTCTGGAAAGGCGATGTTGAGAGTCGCGATGAGGAGGTATAGGGTCTTGCGGGAGGCATGCTTGTCCATGGGCCCAAAGGGTGTTTCTTCGGGGTCGCGATCGAGCCATGAAGGGAGAGGGGGAGAATGGGAGAGTTCGTCGTTGTAAGCGTGTTCGAGGGACTTGAAGAGCTTCTTGTCGCGTTTGATGTTCTTGCAGCTGTACGCCTCGATTCTTGTGTGCACGGAGCATTCTGGACCTTCGTGGGTGAGTGCTTGTGCGAGGCGTGTCAGCTCGGGGCACTCGATGTACTTCATCGTCGGACGAAGCGTAGTGGAGAGGTCGTTGGCAAGGAGTGGAGAACGTCGTCGGAGTGGAAAACTCGACGTCACCCCGTTTTCGGGGTTTGTGGCGCTGTCCCTGCACAACTTGATCTTCAACGTTCGTAGCATCGACCACGTTTGAACGAGATAACCTCCTGTGAGACCATTCCATGGAGTTTACATGACTAGCGAATGGTACGTGGCAAGCGTGTATTGTCCTCCAATAAGCGGACTGATATAGTCCTCGCACGTGCGTTTATCGCTCGGTAGATTTCCAAAGGGACACACCATCCAGGTCTGGACAAGGTATGGGTTATCAACTTGGTCGATTCACATAATGCCACGCATCCCACACTGTGAGCCTGTTTAACCTAGTTCTCTACAGCCCCACGGCGTGCGTTCCTCGCCTCCAGCTGCAGCATACGTCGGCTCCATTTCATACACCGTCGTCCCAGGATAAATCTATTCCACGTCTACATCAGTCACGCACACACGACGCACCATAAACCCATCGTCGGGCGTCGGCCCGCTCGAGCCCACTTGCCAGATGAGCACACCCGCGAGCCCGCTCTCGACGACGGTCCCGTACCAGGCCTCGTACGTCGCGATCTGGTTCTGGCACACCAACACCCCAAACTCTTCCGTCGCTTTGTGCACCCCTGGTTCTCGATCCACGTTTGGCCCCAGCTCATCGCACTGCGATCGTCTCCTCAGCGGGATGCTTGGCCATCTACGGAGCGGAGCGGGCTTACCTCGGCGTTTCCTCATCCCAACTATACTGTAGATGTTGGGACTGAGATCGCGGGCTGTCAGTGCTCGAACACAAAGGCGTGGCGTATCGGGTAGAGCTACGTCACGTTCATGAGCACCACTTCTCGAAGAGAGTCAACGATAAATGACGTACATGGAAAGTACCAAAGTCGATCGCCTTGATGGCCAAGTTGGCATCAAAATCGACGCCCTGCGAACCGCTACATCAAAGTGTCTCGGTCAGCCTGAGACGTACTCGTACGCACCATCCGTGCTGTTTGTACAATTGAACCAGCCTTCGTCACCGAGTCCGACGAGATGGTTGCCGTCGAGACACTTGATGTAGACGGACATGGTCTTGACCCAGTTTGTGATGGTCGTGGTCGTGCATGTTCCAGACGTAACACTGCTCGACGGGTCTCGGATCCGTTGGTCATTCAAAGTCAAGGGATTTCTCACTTGGTAGGGCCCGCGCACCGCGGTTCGTTGGCTATACGAATGTGTCAGACAAAGAAAGGCTCCGTAGGACGTTCATACCAAGCCCCCAACCAAAGAGGGTTGGTTCGTCAATGTACCTCTCTATCCAAACCTCGACGTAGGTTTGATATGCAGCCTGAGATAGATCAATGCACGTGTGTAACAGATGACACGTACAAGACAAAAAGACGTACGGGTTAGTATAGAAATAGCCGTGAGGCTGGCCCTGTCCGAGAATTTGATTGACATACATCCATCCCTCCATTGTTGTCCCAATTGTTGGTGAACGTGACGATCAAACGAATGTCGTTTTCTTTCGCGCAAGCGATGACGTTGTCTTGACTCGGAAAGGCAGCGTGAGCAACGTTGACCCAGCGCAACAGAACGCGGGGACAGACTGACCAAAGTTTTCGAGACCAGTGGGATCGTAGTTGATGGTAGGCGTGCTCCCGTTCCAGAGCTGGTAATGGTCCCCGCTCACGGTAGTGACTTCGTTGAAGACCTTGACATAGGGCCTACGATAAGGTACCCGGGTAACCTGTGGTGGGTAACCTGCATGAATCGGCGGCGGGTGGGTTGCGGTGGATATGGTTTGTGAACCCGGGGAGGACGCAGTGGCATAAGTACTTCCGCTCAATTGCGAACAAAGTAATAGCTCTATGATACACGAGTACTTCTCAGTACGTAGACAGACTAATAACAATATGTAAGTCCTAGACGCCGCACGACCAAGCTGCTATTTGCGAGATCTGCCCTTCCTTTCAACCGTTCTTGGCGCCCTTCGTGACCGCTTAGGCTCTGATTGCCACCTGCAATAAAGTGTATAGGCGGTGTCGTAAAGTGAAATTTGCAGGTCTTGGGTGAGTCGGAACCAATTGGCGGGGAACGAGGCGGTCTTGGACTCAGTGCGAAGGCGGGAGATCTTGACGGGGTCGAAACCAATTGTCTCCATCGTTTGAGAGATATACAGGATGAGACGCCTGACAGCCGTGTCGAGCATCTTGTTGACATTGTCCATTTCGAGATTGGGAAACAGGGACTGGGAAGTGTGAATAAACTAGAATTCCGCTTGACTGTACGGACTCACCCCTTGCGCAAAGAACGAACCTCTCTGTTTGAAATCGAATTCGCCGTCTGGCCCTCGAAGGAACACGCGGAAGGTGACGGACTTGACTTCGAGCCAATTTACGCCTTCCACAATAACAGGGTCTAGCGAATGTGGGGTGACTGTTGGGGTGAAGGACGAACGGGGGAGTACTGGCATAGAACGAAGGGGGTGATCGTGAGCGGGAAGATCATGATGTACTTCACGGATGGATACCATGATGGCAACGTCCATCTCGGGGACGATGCTGGCAACTGACATTAATTGACGTTCCATCTCCTTTTGACTCGAACTGAATCCGCATTCTCCAACCCAAAATGGTATTGCAGGGGAGCCGGGAGGATGAAGCGGGCGTATGTCGAAATGTAAGTCGAGAATGATGGCAGGATTTGCACCTACGATGGCAAGGTTGAAGTGGATGCTGCAATTGACATCATCGTCGTCATCGAGCGATAGTTTGTCCAGAAGCTTGTGAATACACTTCGAGAGATGTTGGAAGGGGGTCACGTGGATGTGATACAGGGACACCGAAGCGAGTTTACAGAGAGAAGCGTCGTAAACAAGTCTGAAAGAGTGTTAGAGAATGTTTCGCAGTCGTATTCAGAATGACTTACTTGGTGGATATTTGATATCGTTTGTGTTCAGACGATAGGTGAAGTATGTAGTTGATTTCCGCAGGCGAGACATCGTTAAAGGTCTGATGGAGAATGAGATTTTTAAGTTGTGATGTAGAGTGCCAGATATTTACTTGTCTATCAAGGAACGGAGTCCGGAGGGCTTGGATAATTTCCAGACAACGGTCTGTATCTACGGATAGTTCTTGTGCGGGGGGATGAGTGCTGAGAGCTGTTGTATCGCTAGAAGTAGTGTCAGGCGTTAGCCTCGTGGGTCTGGGAAGACCGCAGGCATAACACTTGATGTCTTGTCTAAGACCTCGAGTGCGGGGCACATCTCAGAGAAGAAAGATATAGAGTGGATGGATTCAGGAGCTATGTTGGATAGGGATAGATTACGTCAGACGCCACAGTGATAAAGGGAAAGATTAGTCATACCCGGTAGGCGAGCCGAGAAGCTACCCACGGCCACGGCGTCGGGCGCCGGAAAGGGGGCAGCGACTAGCGTACAAGCCTACTACTAGTAGTCTGGTGACCAGCCCGTCTAATGAAGACGACGACGCCGATGCCACCGTGCCCTGCCCAATTCTATCTCACCCTCCTGAACCACTCCCCACAGCCCCACTTATGGCACAACGACGACTCCGTCGACATGCCCATGTCGTCGCCATTGACGCCGTGCCAGTGCCCAACCCCATTCCACCCTGCTCGAGCACACCCCGCAGCCCCACACGCCACAAGACCTTGAAGGAGGACCTCTGATACACCTGCGAGGGTGGCGAATTCTGAGGAAGGCATGGCAGAGGTAAGACGGTGGAGTTTGCCAGGAGAGCTTTGTGCCGACGATGTTGGATGGTCGTAAAGCTCGAGGATGGTGTCTGAATCGAGGTCGAGACCTGCTGTGACGGTGGGGAAGATGAGATACGGGAGAGGTGAATGAGTGGCGACCTAGGAAGAGTGAGAGTGATGGGTGGGCAAGAAGCGTCTCTGTACGTACGTCGCGATGGAATGCGAGAATGGCGTCCCTGGTCATCTGAGGGGGCCACACGGAGGGTGTCAAGACCAGGACGTAGCCTGCCCCAGCCTCTTTGGCGTCTGAGCAGAGCCTCTTGGACTCTCTTGAAGACGGAGCGCCGCATCCGGCGATGATGATGACGTGCTTGAAGCCATTCTCGTCGAGTGTCTGGAGATGGCTTGTTTGCGTTCGTCGTGAGAGAGGTGCTGTGCCTCGCCGTTGCTGCCTTACACAAGGATACCGGTGATACCGCCCTTGGGAGATGAGTGATAAACAGAACCTATGAGGAGATGACATACTTGTGCGAGACGGAGGACGTGAGCCTTTATGGCTGTCACGTCGAGGTCCTCGTTCTGGTCCAAGAAGAGGACTGCGGGGACGTAGATGCCCGGTGGTGGTAGGAGAGACATGTTTGAGTGTAGTGGTACATGGTGGATGAGTCCGAGTCGTTCCGTGTCAAGTGACCACCATGTCGTCGCGCCTCTTTCCACGCAGGCTCGCTCGTGAGTTTGCGACGCTCTACGCGAGAGAACGTCAACGCCATGTACCACCACCAGCCTTTCTTCGCCATATCCACGTACGCGCTCTCTCATACGCATCCATCCCCCGATTCGTAGCACGCGCTTTTCGTGTCCCCATTGCTGGCATCACCATCGGCGCAGGCGGGCTTGGATACGCCAACTACAAGTTCGAAGGTGCGTTCATGCAGCTGCCCTACACCCCCGACCAACACCGCCCGTAGAGCTGCGCAAAAAGACAACCGGATGGCTCTCCGCCGTACAAGACACCGCAACCGACGTCCTCAACACAGCCTCAGACAGCATCAAGTCCGTCTCTGCTCGCGTGTCCGCAGTAAAGCTGCCCGACATCGAAACGCCCCAGTTCCTCAAGGATCTCTTTGCCTCCGAGGACTCTGCGCGTCACGAACACCGCTCTTCCTCGCAGGACTCGGGTAACCCACGCAACAGATCACCAGAGGAGAATGCAGCCATCGCCGCACTTGTCGCAGCTACACTTTCTGCTCCATCCGATACCACCACCAACGACAACAGTCTGGACGCTATGCAAAACGGTCTCATGAATCTCACCAAGAAGCTCATCGAAATAAGAACAATGCTTCTCAGCATAGACCAGAGCGACAGTCTCAAACTACCAAGCATAGTCGTCATTGGAAGCCAGAGCTCAGGGAAAAGCTCAGTTCTCGAGGCTATCGTCGGTCACGAGTTCCTCCCAAAGTCAGTCGTCCCTTGGTCCTCGTCATATCCACTCACCGCTCGCTCGTAGGGGTAACAACATGGTCACGAGGCGGCCCATCGAACTCACCCTCATACATACTCCCCCAAAGGGCAACGGACAAGTACCCGAAGAGTATGGCGAGTTCCCAGCGCTCGGACTCGGTAAAATCACAAACTTTGCCCAAATACAACAGACTCTTACCGACTTGAACCTCGCCGTACCCTCTTCCGAGGCCGTTTCAAACGAGCCCATCGACCTCCGCATATACAGTCCTCATGTCCCAGACCTCACACTCATCGACTTGCCCGGATACATCCAAATCGCTTCCATGGACCAACCCGATTTTCTCAGAGATAAGATCGCCAGTCTCTGCGAAAAGTACATCCGTGAGCCCAACATCGTCCTTGCTGTCTGCGCCGCAGACGTGGATCTTGCAAACTCTCCCGCTCTCCGCGCCAGTCGCAAAGTCGACCCCTTGGGTCTGCGTACGATCGGCGTTGTCACCAAGATGGACCTTGTCCCTCCTGAGCAAGGTGTCACCATTCTCGAAGGGAACCGTTATCCTCTACATCTCGGTTACGTCGGTGTCGTCGCCAAATCTGTGGCGAAAAAGTCCTCTTCTCCTTCCAACGAAGCTCTCGTCAAACGAAACGAAGAAGACTATTTCGGTAGCCACAGGGAATACTTTGGCGTACCCTCTTCCCTGATGGTGGGCACCGACACCCTCCGTCGTCGTCTTATGGAAGTCCTCGAATCGAGCATGGCTTCGTCCCTCCACGGCATCACCAACGCTGTTCAACTTGAGCTCGAAGAAGCCACCTATCAATTCAAAGTGCAATACAACGACAGGCGTATAACAGCCGAGTCCTACGTCGCCGAGACCGTCGATGCCCTGAAAGCACGCTTCAAGGACCTCTCCTCGCAATTCCGCAAACCCGAAGTGCGCGTCAAGCTCAAAGCCATGCTCGACGACAAGGTCATGGACGTGCTCGAGCAGCTGTACTGGCTCGACAAGCGTGCAGCCGAACTAGGCGTGCTCGGTGGGGATCCCAAGGTGAAACCCGGCGACATCGACGCGTACTGGCGGCACAAGCTCGAGGCGGCCTCGTCCCTCCTCACGAAATCCGGCGTGGGGCGGGATTCGACGCTGCTCGTCGCAGATGGACTGAGGGCGTTGATCGACTCGATTGCGGTCGGAGAGCCGTTCAACCACCATCCCCGCGCGGCGGAGCGACTCGTGCAGTTTTCGCACATGATTTTGAGGGACCGGATTGGGCTGACGTCGGATCAGGTGGAGAACTGCATCAAGCCGTTCAAGTATGAGGTGGACGTGGACGAGCGCGAGTGGGAGCAGGGACGGGGACGCGCAGTGGAATTGTTCGAGAAAGAGGTCGCGATGTGCGAGGTTAAGCTCAAGGAGATTCGGAAGAAGGTCGGAGGAAGCAGACGGCTGAACGGGTTGACGAGCTATGTGAAGGAGCTGGAGGAGCGGGCACAGGAGCAGAAGAACAAGCGGATTGCTGGAGAGGACGAGGCGCCGGCGGAGGAACCCGAGTCGTATCGATACCCTCCTGCGCAGATCTTGGACGGTGAGTTGCATGTTGGACTCTGGTGAATCCCTTGCTGACGCGTCGACAGCACGGCATGCGATGATGTACAGCGATAGGCTGTCCATTCTGAAGCTTCGTCTAGCAGCCCTTACATCCAAACGCTGTAAAGGTGGCCCTGAGAACGACGTGCTGTGTCCCGAAGTGTTCCTCGATGTGGTAGCGGACAAGCTGGCCTACACGTCGACGATGTTCATCAACATCGAGCTCCTCGACCATTTCTTTTACCAGGTCAGTCCTTTGCCATATATCAGTGACTCTAACTCTGAATCTGCTGCTAGTTCCCGAGAGAGATTGACTCGCGGCTAATCTACGACTTGGACCGCAACGAGATCGTGCAGTTTGCACGCGAGAACCCAGTGATACGACGTCACCTAGAACTTCAAGAGCGAAAGGACAAGCTCGAAGAGGTGAATATACCGGTCCTCTTACTTTCTTCGGATGCTCACGTGCGACCTCCAGGTGATGAAGCAGCTCAACAGCCTCTCGACGCTGCGACCAGATTCCCAGACAACACCAAGACGTCAGCGCGGGCTATTCGGAGGGGTGTTTTAATGTTTTCGCTTCTTCCATGGTGTCTCATATTCGAACCACATGAACCACGCTCGTTTTATTTGCTCGTTTTTAATCCCATCCCACGCTTGTGTATCGTCGGCATTATTACAGGTCGTTGTATAATAAATATGATCGCCACTCTAGGAGGGGACGGACGGTGAATCCGAGGGATAGATACACATGCACCCGAGCGGGCGTGGGCAAATGAGTCTAGAGTTTAGCCTTGGCCTTGGTAGCCTACAGGCCCAACCGGCGTCAGTCGCGCAATCCCCAGTTGCTCGATCCGACTCACCCCGAGTACCGCACCGAGTTTGGTCGCCAACATGAGATTACCCTTGGACTTGAGTTTTCCGGTCATGAACGCCTTTTGACCGTCCATCTGTCCGTCCAACACAAAGCATTGACACGTCAGATCGCCCGACACACCGGAACCGAACTTGAAGCGGGGGGGGGACTCGCACCTTGCCAGACGCGATGTCCGCAAACGTGTCGTCGCTCATAATGAGCACCACGCCCGGTTTCGCAGGTGCGCGTACGGGGCCAGCGTAGATCGACCCCTGGTCCTTCAAGTCGATCGTGAACACGGCTTCTTGCTTGTCCGCATTTTTCACACGGATCTCAAAGATGGCGGCGGTCTGCACCGTTGGGGGGTCAGACGTGACGGACGACGGGGGAGGAACGGGGGTGTACCTTTTTGACTTGGGCTGCTCGCTCGGCGTCTGGGAGACGGCCAAAGTGTTTGCTGAGTTCATCCAGGATGTCGGCGGACTAGGCAAACGGCGAGTGAGCAGACCGCGCGAGCAAGGAAAAACGGGGAGACATACTCTGAAACCGTCTACTTTGATGTCGGACATGGTGAGGGAGGGAAGAAGGAGCGAGACAATAACGATGACGTTGGTTTGGGTTCACTCTTTATTCAACGTCGGAGACGAACGCACATGATAAATCATCCGTGTCAAATCCTGCCGGAGGCGTTTCTTATTTTAACCCAACTCTGAGGTACGTACGTACGAGCTAGAGCAGCGTTCATACTCAAGCTAAACCTGTAGTCCTAGTATGTACATAGAGCTAGAGCAACTTTTGGTCGTACCAATCGTGCTCTAATCGGACCGCTTTCTTGATCGACTCCGCTAGCCGCCACCCATGCCCTTCTCCCTCGAAAAGGCGATATTTCACTTTATCTGCACCGCCGTGCTGGAGGATCGTATTCACGATGCTCTCAGCCTGCTCCGGAAGCACGATCCTGTCTTCTGCCCCTTGAAGCACCTGCGCGACGGGTCACACTCATCAGCGACGTGGTAATAAAGACACACACCAAGAGTGGCGTCACGATCTTGTCCGCGTGATTCAACGGACTACGCGCCGCATACACCTCTGGGACTTCCTGTGGTGTCCCCCCCAATAGCTTGTCCATGTACCGCAGCTCAAACTTGTGCGTGAACTTGGCGAGCGCGACGAGGTCAGACACTCCAAACAACGAGCACGCCGCCTTGAAATACGCAGGTTCGGGCGCAATCGAGATGGCCGCCAACGTCGTGAAGCCACCTGCGGAGCCACCCCGGATGGCGACGCGAGCACCGTCGATGAGCGAATGGGGAGCAGCTGCGAGCAGCTTTGGGGCATCTTGGCAGTCTTGGACGTCGACGATGCCCCACGTCCCAGCAAGTCGAGATCTGAAACCGGCTTCAGAGATGGAATCGAACCAGCGGAAAGGGCAAGGTCTTACATGTATTCCCGACCGTAGCCCGACGAGCCGCCATAGTTCACGTCCAACCTTTTCGGGCCGCCTCAGTTTCATGTGAGCATCAGGTCCGTTCGAAGCGTGCTTACCAGGCATAGCCGCGACTCGTGAAATACATCTTTTCCCAGCTGAGGACTTGTGTCTCTAAGCCGGTTGGGCCACCATGCACATGCACAATGCAAGGAGGCTTTTCACCAGGTATGCTCGACCCCGAATACTTTGGATTCTTCGGCGCATAATACACCACGTAGAGCGGTTTCTCATCTCTATACAACGTGATTGGTCGAGGAGGAGAGATGTATACCTCGTTGCCCGACTCGGATTGCGGGGCACTCGACTTGAGAATCTGGTATGTCGGCGCAAACGACGTCCCGGAGAACGTGCACAAGAAAATACCCCCAGGAGCATCGTTTCTCCTCGCGTTGAAGACGATAGACGTTCCTCCGCTCTGGTTGACTCGGTTGACGAGCGAAAAGGGGAAATCCTTGATCTCCTCGATGTACAAGACGTCAGAGAGACTGACGATGTACAAGACGTTCCGTCCATCACGAAAAGCAACGAATGCGCCAAATTTGCCGTTTCCACCTCTGGGATCATCGAGAAGCGCATAAGGGAAATTGCCAAGGGTCCACGCAGGTGCGCCAAAGTCCTCCTTGCTCAACCCGGGAATGGCGAGCTGAGCGGAACCCGTGGTAGAGTACGTGAATGGGTTCTGGAAGCCGTTGAGTTCGTCCGAGGTGAACACCAACGTCGTGTCGGACGCCCACCGGGGGTAATTGACGGATTTGGTGAGCTGCTCGCCAGCGACGAGCGTGGTGTTTAAGACGACGAGCGTGTCCTCCTGGACCAGCACGTCCGCAATCTTGATCAACGAACCCTCCCAAGGCATGTCTGGGTGGTACCACTCTTGCCAGGCGATCTTGGTGCCCGACGGATTGAATACTGGAGCCGCATAGAAATCGGCGCCGACGACGAGGGGGAAAACTGCTTTCCGGGCGGTGTTTATGACAGTGAGTATTGTGACGACCGTTTGGGGGGTATCTACTGTGTGATCTTCGAGGACCGATACGAGAAGATCATGACGAACCGGGTGAACGGCAAGGTCGGCGTATCTGTACACCTTTTTGTCTAGGTTCCGACGACGACGATCAGTTGGGATCACGCGTGCAGATCAACCAGGGTTACCTGGCGTGACCGGTTCAGGTGTCTGCGTCGTCGCCTTGACCGCGTACACGCGGTTGTCGGCGAAGTTGGAGAAGTATATGATGCCTTCATATGCGATCGCAGCAGCACCTCCGTACTCCTGAACGCCAGTACGCGCGCTGTACGGAGATGGGATGACGTCCTGTCTTGCGATCGTGTCTACGACCACATAACGAGCGTTATCTTCTGGACGCGCTTCGATGTGATACACTTTGTTGTTCGTGGGGTCGACAAAGATATCAGAAAAGGATAGACTCTGCCAGTGAAACCAGCCTGTCAGTGGTCTGTTATTATGAGGTCTTAACGGACTGGACGCACGCCTTGCACGACGGACTCTGGTGTTATGGGCGAATCCCATTTTCCATAAGGCGCGGTTTGCGACATCGTTGTATCTCCTGCAGTGGTGGTGCGAAGGTGTAATGTCTTACTCTCGAAAGAGCGTTAACACCACACGAAGTAAAAGGAAGAGTCTCTCTCAGTGTGACTGCCACTGGGACAAATCCAATCGTTCACGAAAGAAAAGAAACTGATGGGACATGGGCATGTGCTGCTGCTTTTATACTGGCCAGTGCCGGTGTCATCGTCAAGGACCTTATCGTGCAGCCGAGCTCGATCACTGCTCACCGCACGCCGGCGCTACAGGAGGGATCGATAGAGATCAAGTTAGCTATAGACCCTATACCATCGACTGCAACGGATTATAAAATTTGTCGTATAGTTTGGTGCAATGATGGTCCATTTGAGGGAAACCCAGGGCTGGCACGCGATCGCCTAGACGCCACCGTACCGGCAAGCGTCCGAGTCTCACGTCACGGTCATCCGATGGACGTGTCTAGCCTTCTTTGCATCAGTCCGAACTCGCACTGGCCCATCTGGCATAATCAGTTCTCGACAATCAGCCAGCTGTCTTTCATGAGCCGTCAGCAAGTAGTGTCTCACTGTCATTGACAGTGAGGCTACTCGAGTTTCAACTTGAACACCACAATGTCATCCCACGTCAACCTGAGTGTACCAAGTTCCGCTCCATTCTCCATGGCCCACTCTGATCAGTTCAAACGGTATCTCACCACCGGTCGCTGCCAGAAAGTGGGTGTGGTCATGCCATGCTGTTGTTAGCATTCCCTTTTTGTCAATCGTCTCGAGTCCCGGCGCTGAGTCCACTCGTGTCTAGCTCGTTCAACTGTCAGTGTAACCTGCTCGACACCAACGTGCTGGCTTGGATTCTACGACGCGGACCAAGGCGGCATCATACGGGACCGATACTAGTACTACGCCTGCTAGTAGAACACAACTTCAAAGTCTTGGTGCGAGGTATTGAACGACCTCAAACGCATAGGTCGGCAGACAGCGTTGTCTCCTCACAGGAGTATCCAAGCGACCGAAACTTCGTTCTCGTGCCTGATGGGTAGACTCGGACATCCCTGCGAGGTTGAAACAAGCGTTGTGTCCGAGTCCCTCGCCATCACTCACAGGACATTCGAAGCAAGCATTCTCTTGGTACGCGCATCCAAGCAGGATGATTCTGTACTCATTCACATCTTCAGCTAGCGGGGTCTCGTTTGCGCTACCACGATCCTGCTTGCGTTGCGAACCAACGACACCCACACTCCGAGCTTGGGTATAATCAGGACATTGCAATTTCGATAGCTTCATGGGGCTTCCGTGTCCGGAGTCAACGCTGCCGACAGCTTTTCAGTGAAAGAGACTCATCGGGGACTGAAGGGCCGGTGTCACGCCCGATGGAAACAGCAACACCCGGATGCCAGTACCTGGTCTCATGCTTTCACGACATCCAATCGTGACGCTAACCCCCTTTCTCCTTCCCGATGTATGCGACGCTGCAGCAGTCCCCGAGGGAAGTAAATCACGCGCTGGTTTCTCTGTGTCGCTGAAAAAATATGCAGATCAATTTACACGCACAGCCAGAGGAGACGTTTCCCAAGGAGACTTCAAGTTCTACATGTTACACAGAGAGCTCAAAGGCAAGGCATATAGACAGGCGATATAAATATTCCGAGTCATCCTTCACGTTTGGAGCATAGTATCTTTCCACACTTTCTACGCAGAGCACCCCCAGTCAAATGTATCCTGCGCGATCTTCCGCTCCAATTGCCTGCGAGTTTCCCCCCTCGGCTTCCGCAACCTGATTTGCCCCATCTCTCAACATCTCGGATGGAATCACCTCTGAGTCCTCCGCACCATTTCCAACCACCTGGCTTTCTCCCTGTTGGAAATTGACATCTGCGAACGCAATCGCAGACATGACCACATTTGTACTGGCAGCGGGCTGTGACAACACGCCGAATCTGGAGTCAATCCCCTTCCACCGGCTACAGCAGTCGCGGTCGTACAGCTCTCGCATGCTGATGATGAACCGAGGCATCATTGGGATTACGACCATGAAGGAAACCATGTCCACGATGATAGTGTATGTTAATGCATTTTCCAGCATGCTACCAATGTTGAGAAACAGATATCTAAGAATAAATGTGGTTAGTTTTTTGTGCTGATGCTTGAAAGAAACGTGAGCGATAGAACATATTGGAAATGAATGGAAACAAAAGAGGGAGGCATACACAAGGAAGTAAAGAAACCCATCTGTCACCAGTTGTTGCATATATTTGTTAGGCTTCCACTGCTTGGTTGCTTTGAACATGCCAACTGACTGCTTGATGGTTTGAATGACTGCAAGCATGAAAAGCACAACACTCAAAACAAATCGCAGACTTGGATCAACCAACTGAGTTGCTAATGTTGGTGGGGTATTATTGGCTATTGTGGCACAAGTATTGAAATTGCCAACTTGAGCAGTTGTGACTGGATAAAAGGGTAGCAAATAAGTCTTAGATTGTTTCTGTCCAGTTTAGCTCAATACATACTTGAGGTATATGTCTTGGGACCATCAAAAATGCCTGTGAAAACAAAGGCAACACTGACCCGTGGCACATAGAGGAGCAAGAGGACACCAAGAATCCTCTTGGATTGACTCCACATTGCATACACCCGTAAGATCATCATTACTATGTATAGTTTGAGGTCACAATCTGTGAAATAAAATGAGGAGACATGGCAACTTACAATCAGCAGCAGCAAAGAATATTGCTTTCCCCCAAGTAACCATTTGGAAGGTTGCCAGACCTTTAGAATATTCCATGCATTTATAGAGGGCAGTGAATTCATGTACTTACATCTATGAAACATGATCAATGGAGTTCAAGTTGATAATCAGAAATATACACACATCTACCAATAAACAATTATAAATAATAGACAAGGTACAAAGCAGAAAAAAAACACACCTCTGCAGTACCAGATAGAAAGGCAGAACCCCCTGGAAATACATGCAATTAGCTTCATTAAGTTGAGTTGAGTTGAGTTAGAACATACAAAGGAAATCAAGACTTGTGAGCACAATTTATCAGTCAATTTGAGATGTATTTCAGCAGCAATAAACCTACATAACCCAAGAAAGACCAATGTAACGGATCTACACAATCATCAGTTCAAAATGGATGCAATGAAGTGACTTCTAAGGCACTATACAGACCACAACAAACATTGTGGATATCCATGTCCAGGGTCTGTGCTGCAAAACTATCAGGAACTTGGAACTTGCTTACAGTAATATTGGTACTTGCTCACCCAAACATAGTTCACCTTCAGAATATTGTTAGCCAACAAGTCAAATACAGAGGGCAGAATAAAATACCTCTCTTGTGAAGACAAGCACTATAGGAGTAGGAATGTGGTCATTTCAGTTTGAAATCATGCACAAGACAGCAGCCACTCACAATAATCATATACAACAGCAGTGATTATTACCACTGTGTTGATATAAGATTAATTGACAACAAAAAATGTTGTTGAGCTTACATGAGGTATAGTTGGTCCACTGAAGTGACTCCAAAGCACTCTGCAAATCCGAGTCAGAGGACATGACAGGTGCAAGATGATCAGCAGTGTTAGATTGATTGCAGAGAGCAAGGATTTTAGGATGAGGAGAGGAGGATTCTGAGTGATTCAGCTATGAAATCTCTTGATACTTATATCTTCTAGCCAGTGTATTGACTACCCTATTCCGAGTCGAGGCATACTCCGAACAAGGAATGACGCATCATGTCCCATTTGATCGGTTCAGAGGTGTAGTTCGAGGGAAGGCAATGTAGAGTCCATTCTTGGCATACGGGAAACAAAAGCCTTCGGTTCAGAGCATAAGACACTTTTTTGCGGCCAAGAGATGGCCCTCATACATAAACATGAGTATCTCACCTTCCAGTTGAAGGCACATGAGAACCCTTTTGGCGGGTTTCATCTTTCAATTTCCGGTCATTTGATGCCGTTATGACGGATTGAAGAAAATACCGTGTCTATCCGCCGCGCTGACCGGTGATCAGTGCCACTTCCGGGCACTTCGGATGGCTCGCTATGTATTTTGGTTATCCACCCCACGGGCCGCTGGTCGATATGTGTCCAATTCCAACTGTCCTTGAGTCTGACCTCAATCCGAAGGTGGATAAACTTGCTTACTAGTATCGAACAATGCATTGCTTGAGTGATGCGAGTGTGCTGTGGAAAGTTGGGGTAATACCGCGGCAACCAAACAAATAGGCGGAAAATCAGCATTATCCCGCAGCGAATCACAGAACCACCGTAAGTAACTTCTGCCAACGGCGGTTTGAACTGTGATCATCAAGAGGCGTATTGCAGTGTTGTATTGACACGGGATTGGTTACTCCCGAGACACGATCACCTGTGAATTGAAGCGTCACACCTTCAGAGACCGACAGTGTCCAAGACCATCACATTAGTCTTACCATGTATGAACAATCAATCAAATCAGGGAGCGCGATCAAACTTCTTTGCAGATAGAAGCGTCGCGGCGGTGTCCTCGTTCTTCCCTCCAAGATCCGAACACGGAGCGTACATGCATAGGAATTGTGATAAAATAAACGCTAGAGACATATGATGCTCCATCGAGGGCGATGATGATGGACGGAGGAGATATCAATTTCAGTGCGACGCCGTATCTGTAGCGCGAGAAAAATGAGGACCGCTCAGCGCCGGTGTCATGTTGAGACGAGGCAGGCTAGGATACAATGATGCGAGAGAGCAACCTGCACCTGCGGGAGAAGAAGAGAGAAATGCGCATATGTCGTAGCTCACTGGGTATCAAACGATTGTCCATCTGAGGAAACAGCTTCTCGTCCACATTCAAGAGGAACATCCGAAAGAAAGTACACCGTTCTCTGATAGAATACATTTAATAATTCTGAATCACCAATTGCCAAGGGTGTTGTTCTTACTATTGTATTCATGACATCGATTCGGTAACGAAAGGATTTCGCGTGCGCCTATAGAAAATGATACGTGCCTGGTTGTCAAACAAACCCGAACGTACCGTCAACGGAGAGAAATCTCCTCGACCCATTTCGTGAAAACTTCGACGGTGTGTGCAACACGTCGCGATCCATACTAAAAATCGCTTAGAGGAGTCAGAATCTGTGGTGTATAGTAGCACGCACGAACCTGGTCATCTTGAATAGGCCATCAATAGGGTGAAAAGGCGATTTTCCCGGAGAACTTGAAGACGCATCGTGGTCCTCCAATACATACAACGAATGAGAAATCGAGCCAGTATCTAGGAATGCTGAAACTGGTTTTGCCCTGTTTAGTTTGGCCACGGTGATCACTGGCACTAATTGGTACGATGCGGATGTTGGGGAGAACATTCTGGAACGTGTCCATGTATTCTTTCAAGCCAGACGGGGGTCACATCCCAGAACGGAGCTCGTGATAGTACCACAAAACCCGATGCTACCAGCTAGACAAATTATGGACGATGCGCGGTTGGAGATCTTCAAGGGGAGAATGCAGGCTCGCATGCTGAACCGACGATGCTCATTGTGCGTCGTTCACGAAGAAAAGCTGAAAGCAGTGAAATGTTTGAGGAATCTGCGAACAACCGGACGCCGTCGAGCACTACGCACCACGTCTCTTCTACGGCCGACAGTCAAAACAGTTTCGCAGTCTCTTCAACGAATATACTTCCGCCTCCTCTATATATCAAATAGACGAGCTAGTGCGTGGCCGTTTGAATAGTTCGTCCAACAGAGCTGCAACCTTTTGTTGTGCCTCGATTTTCTCCTGTTGCACATGCTTCAGCTCCACATCCCGACGGTGTGCAATCTGCGCTTCGTCCGAGAGAAGTAACAGTAGTTTCAGAGAGTGCGTGATCGAGAGGAGCGAGTTTGCTGCCTTGACCTGTGGCCGGTGAATGCTCAGCGACGGGAAGCATGGACGCAGTACAAGGAAGAGAGACTCACCATCGACTCGGCACGCGATTCCGCTTGAAACGATTCCTGGGCGATGCGAAATTTGTCCTTGTCTCCGATCTAGTGAGTCTCGTCAGGTTTGACGCCCTCATATCGAGGCAATGGATGGGGAACACACGGAAGCGAGGCTAACGATGTCGACCATGCCATCTACGAGTGCTTCCACCTCTGCATCCAACTTTTTGTTCCATTCTTCTTCGATGGTGTCGAGGTATTCATCCGAATCTTGGTCGACGAGCGCGGTGACTGCGCCACGTTGATGAAGGGTCGCTGTTGGAAGAGCAGACGGGCGAGAAACGTCTGTTTGAGGTGGTTCCGACATGCATTCACTCGAGTGACAGTCACAACCTTGAACCAAATAACACCTTGAATCAAAACACATCCACATCCAGATGCGACTGCAGTCATTGATTCTCTCAATCCCAGGTGACCTCGTCGCCGCCCTCGAGGCCTGCGGAATCAGAACAGACGCTGATCTCTTATTTTCCGGGACTCCAATTGACATTCTCCAAAGACTGCCACCCGGCGTGGTCAGCCTCGCAGATCTCAAAACATACATTGCATTGGTTACCGAGAGCGCGTCCGCTCGCGGTATTCGAGGAGACGCGTTATATCCAGAGGAACTCCAAAGACGACACGGCTATGATACGGACGTGACCTGCGGTGTAGACGAACTCGACGCGTTGGTCAACGGTTTCGGCGGCGGCCGCGTCTTTGAAATCTCCGGAGATAGAGGGTCGGGAAAGACGGTATGGAGGACGCGAGTTTTTGGTCATATTTCTCAACCACGATATTAGTTGCTCGTCTCACAGATCGCTCTGCGGTTGCTAGTGACCAACAGGGATGCATCTGTTCTGTGGATGGATACCACAGGCGACTTTTCTGCCGAGCGAACCAGCCAGATAGCCCAGCAGTTGGATGGAGAGGTGACAACCGCTGCTTTCATTCACGCCGTCAAACTGAGTACCCGGAGAGCACCTCCACAGTGCTCGAACGACTACAAGTCTCGCTCGTACTCAACGTCGAGACTGCACGTGCTCTTCTTGAAGACCTCGAATCCTCCCTAACCGTATGTATGCCCAATCGACCCTTGATGCAGATGATTCAAGGATCTCAGGCCAACGCATCGCCCGGAGTTCGTCTGGTTATCATTGACTCGGTCACCTACCTCCTGGCACCGTCTCTCAGTGCTGTATCATCCCACGGACACGCGATCATGACCACTTTCATACAACATCTTCGCAGTATGGCACGATCGTATTATTTAGCATTTCTCGTGAGCGTCCATACATCTTCCATCGCCTTGTCTAACTCCCTAGAGGTCGTTAACAACACGTCTGCTTCTCCTCCTCACAATTCCTTGTCCGCTTTCGCGTCGACCGTTAGGAAACCAGCACTGGGCCCTTCGTTTACGTTCCTGACGGACTGCACCGTCTGGCTAGCTAGACATGCGTACACGACCAACGCCGAAACAAGGTCCTCGATTCATGTAGCCGAGGTCTTCAGGTCACGATCAACGGTAAGCGTTCGCGCTTCTCGATTCTTCTTCCTGTCTCAGTCGAATCGACCCTAGCGATCAAGGACATGGTGTGCGTTCGAGATTCACAATGGCACTTTACGTTCGGTGACGGTACCAGAATGAGAACGAGTGTTCCTGCTTGCTCATCGATCAGCTTCGATGCGTTGCGAATGACTTCGTCGATCAAAGGTCCATCGAACGATGGGAAAGGGGCAGGGACAGATGTGCTCGTTATTCATTTCGATGCTAGGCTGTTTATTAAAGAACTAGACCTTGATACGCGAGACAATATCCTCTAAGCAAAAATGACATCTTGTGTGCCATTCGTCGTGAAACGACGGGCCTGTGTACCCTTCAAACGCCTGCTATCGATTTTACGGGAGGATACAGTCAAGCACCAGAGCTCGACGGTTGGATCGTTCCCCTTGTTGCTTCCCTCCTGCAGCCGGGTTACATAAAATATCGTTCCAGAGCTACGCCCGAACGCGTTTCTCTTGCGTGTATGCTGGGCATATCAGCAGGAACCTCGTCATGTGGCACCATTTCTTCTGTGAGATAGCTGCAAGGCGCTCAAAGACGCTTGTGTGAATCGTGCGTGTCCGAGGCCGAGGGACACCCAACTAAGATCGGTTGTACACAGGGAAGACTTGCCCGGTGGCATTGAATCCACACATGCGAAGATACCGAACGCATACAATGCATGGGTGTACGGCAGCTGACCCGGGTGGTATCAAGAAATATGGCGAGGCAAACGACTTACCAACCGGAGCTGAAGCTTCGAAACTCCAGAGCTTCACAGAGGGCCCATACTTGGAACAGAAGCAGAGAATGGTCGACTTGGCGCCCACGCTGATAGTAGTACTCATAGAAGCTGTAGGTTAGAAGCGATGGAAGCTCAATCTGTCGAGAAATCAGAATTCCATCAAACCTCGTCATTCATTTCCATCCGGTACACCCGACGGGCATTATATCATCCTGAAAGACGCACAAGTCAGGTCTATTCAAAACAGTCCGACGGAGTCCCATGATCTTCGATATAGAAATACTATGGTGAACGTTCCGAAGGAACGTGACGGACATTAAAAGTCTCCAAAACTGACCAACCAGTGTCAAAAAATTTTATCCAGAAGCGAGAAACATGTACTCACCGGTCTGGCATGAAGACCGGAGCAAGCAAGCTCCACATGTAAAGGAGCATGCAGACCCAACTGCTGACAACGCGCATCCACATTGCTGTCTCGGAACGTCCAATGTAGACGATCTCTTCCGACTTCGGACCACCCTGTTCAGTTGACACCACATTCCTGTGTATGGAAAAGGGAGAATCAGAACTAGAACATTCGAACCAAGTAACGACTGACCAGTCGGTGAGCAGCATCGCAACATACATCGTCCCAAGAGCAAAGATGACGTGGAACCAAGAGTACTGTATTAAAGACGATCAGTAGTGCAACAAAACGAGAACAAAGGGCCATACATTGTAACGAGTACCAGAACGCTCATCATCCTTGGTTTCTCCGAGATCTTCTTCTTCCTCGTCCTCGTGCAGTGCAGACTCCGGAATAGCACTACAAGTAATTGTTCGCAATCAGGCCAAGTCTGTATGCAAAAGAAAGAGCGAGCATACCCAGCTTGTACCGCAGCCAACAATGCTTGATATCTAGGAGATTC
>JBBPOE010000049.1:0-75085 GCA_038091295.1 Tylopilus felleus | reverse complement strand
AAGACAAGGGTAGAACACAACCAAGTTAGATTAAGATGCGCCACGACCAACCAGACTGCAACGCAGCAACAGCAGGAACAAGACGGGGCGAAACGAAACAGCAGGAAGAAGTCTCACATCATCATATCTAACAACTCCGACTGTATTTCCTGTGCCACCAGACATCGACTTTGAAACTCTAGCGTCCTTGTTCCTTCTGGGCAGGATGCGATCCAGCCCATCTTGCAGGGATTCCAACAATGGCATGGTGATGTTCGAGGAAGACTGTGAAAAGTGTAGTTCAGTGAGAGTGTGAGGTGGATGATAAGTACATATGGATTTGGCTATGCAAGGTAGCGCAGACTCGCCGCAGAGCAGACATGCACACACTTCGAGGCTGCATTCGTTTGCAGTCCACGTGATATGGATTATGTCACAACAACGTAATACAACTTTGTCTCCTGAGACTCACCTACCAGCACCAAATCCAACATCGCCCGCAGCAGACTGTGCCATCTGCACGTTTGATTAGCGGAAATCGCCTTGCAAGTGCCCACATCAATTACCGTGTTGCCCAGAGCACCGTACTTGTTCTTCTTCTCAGCGTGTCCCGACGCTTGCCGTAAACCGACCGAGTATACACCAGCACCGTTCAGCGGGGGTGCGCCCATCCAGCACAGCGCGAAATAGACGATATGGTTTACCTTTGACAGCCGTCACGGTCGCTACCGGGGCCGTGGCCGGTGCAGCAGACTCTGCTTTTTCGACATAGTTGGAAGGGAAGAGCCCCTCCTTTTCCCGTGCCCTGCCGAGCCACCAGTCCTCATTCTTCTCCGAAATGACTTCAAGTTCGATCACCCGCAGAAAAGGACAGATCGTTGGTTTCCTGTTACAGTGTTGAGGAATAGTCAATCTTCCATGTCCCATGACCGGACGGGGTGGAGTACATCGCGGAGCCAACTATAGCAAAGGTGTTCAGAGGGGTTGTTTGTTCGGGACAATATGCTCCAGTCGTGACCGGCGTAGTCAGCCACTGGTCGTAAAGCGTGGACCAATCGACATTACTGGCGGGATCAAAAAGCACTTGTCCTTGATGAGATATGATCGGCATAGTGCTGTCAACGTCGGAGCCACTCGCGGGCGATGATATGTCGTAAGACGATCCGCGTTTGTCCCTGGAGGTGGAAACGGATAAGCCACTCGCGTCCAGTTGCTCTTCATAGGTAGGCCAGTGCATGTGCGCCAGGGATACTTGCGTACAATGACACCCATAGGCCGACGATTGTATCTCCAAGGAAGTTGGAGTAGCTGAACCAATCGAGTCTACTTTGCTCCAAATACGTCTGCCCATGCGCATCGAACGACATTTCTGGTTGTGCATGGCGGAAGCGGTGGTCGTGGAAGCGGCAGTACTGGAGGTAGTCGCATACTGTGACTCCACGTTGACTTGCTCATATCTGACGGTGTCCTGCTGGGGAGTAGAAGGCAGTGACAGCGGTTTTTCATTTCCGAGTAGGCTTTGGCGTACTGATCACGAGGGGACGGCGGTATCCTGGAGTCGACAAATTCGTATGTGCCCGTAGGTTTTGACGCCACACACGGACGTGGTTTATGCGCGTGCTTGCTCTTGCAGTGTTTGATAAGTGCAGAACGGTCGTTCGTCTTGTACGGGCACTATTCCCACCACTTCCGAAGGACTCGAGTCGAACGCGTGCGGTCGGTAGCACAGCGAATACGAACTTATTTAGCAAAGAACCAAATTCCGCAGTTGGATGCTATGCGACACTTTTGTCTTGTAAACGGAGGCAGAAACGGATCTAACGAACATGAGATCTGCTTACAATTGTGGGGAAAGAGCCGTCGACTCTGTAAGATACCAACCTGAAGAATGGTATCGAATAGACAGAGTTTATGTAACTGCGCATAGTATCAGTGAGTTCAACTGCCCACAAACGGAATGATTACTGAACGGAGTAGTGCCAAATTGGTCGAGGTGGCAGATGGAGCCGAGCAGCGACTGTCGGGTGGAGTAGAGCGACTCGGAGTGGCTGCCAGCTGTCCTCGCCTAGTAGAGATTATAAGTATGTAGCGGTAGGCGACATGTGACAGCCCAGTCGAACCGCACCTTCTTTGCATCCTCCGACCATTGTGAACGACGTCAAACAACCAAACATGCAGCTCAAAGTCTCCTCACTGCGCTTTTAACATTCTATATGACGACTGCGGTGTAAGTGGACATTCTCGCTCAACGCGATGCTGTGGGGAGTGACAGACCCATCGATAACCTAGAAGGTGCGAGTTAGTTTGGAAGATGGCTTACAAACCCTGACCCTGTTGGAATATCTAGAGGAAAGTCACAGTTCCGGGCCTCCCGGAAGAGCCTAATTAAGACTTCGTAAAAGACTTGTTCCAAGACATTGTATAGGATCATGCAGTTAGGGGATGCGTGGAATTTATGGATACAATTGGTAGCGCTTGATGAAGACGTACATTGAATAATTACAAGGTGAAGAGAAGAGTAGATGTGACGTGGTGCAGAATCGAACAAATTCAATGCATAAGTCGAGCACCGAAGGTATATGTAGAACTGCCTGAATATAGACTAACCCCAACCCTCCATTCCCGGGTGCGAGCATCCATTCGGGGCAGAGACATCCCTGTCCTGGCTTGTTTACACGCTGAGAATAGCCGGATCCGAGGGGTTACCACAGGAAGAGACCGACCAAAAAACAGGAGAGATCCTCCGGGAAGGACAAGTCTCAATGGAAGCAGTAAAACCCGTCATGAGTGGGCAGCCTAATCCGGGATAGTAACTGCGAAAATGGGTCTAAGGATTCAGAATATACTGTCAAATCGTGCAAGTTGGGGAAGAAGAGGGGTGACTCGGAAGCTGACAACGTAGTGAACTGCGTAAGGGTGAGCTAGTCCAATGCAGGGATGCGAGACAGGTACGCAAGCGCATCCATATCCACAGTGAGTGGGGGCAAATTTACACAGCAAAGGTTTGTGCAAAAGTTTGGCCAACGGCAGATATTATCAATTTCCCATTTGCTGAGCATGGTTTCATTCCAACGCACGCGAATGGACAGTTTGCTGATGTTTGGGAAGGACCTGGGAAAAGACTTGAGAAATTTCTGGAACAATCGTTGATGATCAGCAGTATGTCCGGGAGCATACAAATACGACGTACTAAGTGATCACTAGACCATTGAGTGTATGATTATATGATAGCCCGCTTTCGTGAGTGGGGACTCGTTGACTCGGCAAAAAAGAGTGGGTCTGCGCTAAAGGGAAAGAGAGAGACGGAGGCCCAGGCAAAACCTTCACAGTGAGAGAGGACCGCACCGCGTCTCGCCTCACATGGTCGCTCCTCGCGACGAATGTCCGGTAACGCGGTCAACGTTGAACGCGCATGCCAGGCGACCCATACTTACATCATCAAGCAAAACGGCGTCAACCCCAATCGAGCGACAGCGCAAGCGTGAGCAACTTTTTACTTGTCCTTTGCGCATCGACGAGTGAGAGCATGGGCGCAGGAAACTCGTGTAATCGATCGGATTTACCACGAGAACCCATGTTTGTAGGGATCGACACCACAAGCACGTTAGCGCCGGTGGAAGGTGAGAGGTACGAAGCCAGGAAAGGTGCTCGGAGTGCGCGCACATGGTGGAAGGAGGTGCGATGTATTTGATCGGGACCGAGGTCCTTGATTTGAGAACGGGGTGCAAGGCAGGATAAACGGGAGGAGGCTGCTGAGGGCGGTGGATGGGAGGTTGAGGGACGAACGTATTCTGAGTCAACTGAATGAAGAAGCGTGTGGTCAGGTATCGTTGAGCATCTCAGTTTGATGTTGAGCGAGGATGAAAAGTGTTGTACCACGTAACGGGTAACTTGAATGTTTTCGTGGCCAGGTGGGAATGGCGGAGAAACGATCTGGAATCCCGCAAAGACACGCCACACGGCCCAGGTGAAGAAGCGCCCAAAACACGAGGTGATGAAGTGTTAGCACTTCGGATCGCTCTAGCATCTTGCGACCGCTAGCCATGTCGTCGATTATGCAGGGTGCGTGAAGAAAAGTTGGCACTGTGTTCATGCTGACCATCGGACAAGAGCGTGAATCCCAGTGCGTCATAGAAATCGGCGCGGGAAGCGACGTACGAGCAATGACATTCGCGTCCGCAGGTTGCGAGTGTCTTGTGAGCGGCCACTGGGAGGAATCGATCCGAGTGTGGCGAGTGGAAGACGGCGAGCAAGTGGCAACAGTGGCAGCAGATCACGTCTACTGTCTCGCTGTCTCCGAGGATGGCCGATGGCTTGCAGCGGGGACGTATTTGGGAGACGTACTTGTGTGGGACGTGGCGACCCACAAACAAATTTTCGCGTACAGGAAGGACAACCACGGCATCCATGGAGTCGATTTCTCGCCCGACTCCACTCATCTTGTCATCGCATCATGGAACTGCACAGCTACCATCTTGGACCTCAGTCCAAGAACAAGCACGAACTCTTGTCCACGACGGTGACGGTGCTGTGGTTGCAGCCAAATACTCGCCACAAGGAGACCGCATAGCGACTGCTACTCACTATTCCGTTCGAGTCTGGGGCACCAGCGAAGGCCAGTTGTTCATGACGATTGATACAAAAGCAACACCGCGGTATAACACCGGTCTTCTCTGGCTTGACAACCACCTCTTCGTCGCATCCGACGGTAAAATCGAAAGATTCGATGCATCTACTGGTTCAATTGTCTCAAAGTGGTCGGTCACCGATAGCGTCTACGCCTCATGCATTGCACTACCAAAGCATGAGCGATTCGTTGCATACTCTGCAAACCGTACAGTCACATTTTGGGACACCTCGACGCACTTTTGCCTCCGTATCATTCGCCACTCCCAGGACATACGATCTATCGCATTCTCCCCGGATGACCGGTTGCTCGTAATTGGTGGGGTGGAAGGGAAATCTCTGTCATTTCTGTGAGTGGCGTGTTTCGTTGGAAAATGGCCTATCCGAACCATCTTACCGCTATGTCCGCTGACACTTATATCAGGCGTTCATTGCTATCGAAGGAGGACCACAAAACGAACAACCTTCGACCTCGGAAAGCCATGACCACGACCACAACCCGCTTCACTTCCTACCGGTAGGGTTTGGTTGGTCTCTCAGTGTACGTGACGCACTGACTCTGTGGTGTGCATATTCTAGGACGAACCCGGTAATTTGCAAATTCTGCCTCGCCTCGCCGTAAGTGGTGTGTCTTGTTGGATTATGGCGTACCTGATCAATTCTCGTTCTGGTCAGAATTCAATCTCATTTTCTCGTCGTCTAGACTACACTTTGCAGGAACCAGAGTTTCAGGTTGACGATACTGCGCTCTACTTATGGAAGCACGATCAACTCGAAAACGCCGAGGAGTTATTGACTGCAGTGATCACGTCTGAGAGTATAAACCATCATGTACTCGCTAATCGAGCTCTCGTAAGGGCTCGTTTACGACAGTGGGATGAAGCAATCTTGGACGCCGAAAAGGTGATTATTCCTCTCCTGTCATAAATACCGTTACTGACGCTAATCATCCACACCAAGTCCATCAAAATCCATCCATCTGTCCTTGCTTATATTGCAAAGAGTATAGCACTTGTCGGAAGGGGAGAAAGACACATGGGTTATCAGACATGTGACTTCGTGTCTGTGCTCTTCCATTCATCTCACGCTACTTTCCTCCTCCTCATCAAGGTCTGCATTTCTTGATACCGACTACCTCCCACCCTCTCACATCCCTTAGGCCATCATCGTATTTATGGCAGGAGAGCACCTCAATGCGATATCGCGCATGGACGACCTCATCGCTATAGTGCATCATAATTCCATCTGCTACGTAGTTCAGGCACGTGTACGAGCGTTATCATTCGTCGAACATTATGATTGACATTTCCAACAGGCATATATGTATCTCTTCCTTGGAAACTCATACATGGAGTGCGGTGACCACAACCGTGCAATACAATTGTTTGGACATGCACGCACCCAAATGCGACATCACACAAGTCGACTGCTCATGGCGATCTCACTGGTAGGTGTCCTGATAGATGAATTGCAATGCATTGAGATCGCTCATCGTCTGACAGATATTTGGGTGGAAATTTGATGACCTTGATTTCATAGGTTCACAACGTCTTTGCGAATCATTGTATGACGCAGGGCGCATCAAGGGTGCGGTTGAGTGTTTCCACCAAATGAAGGGCGAATTGGGAGAAGAGATGACCTGGAAAGCTGAGCATCTGGAATGGGCTCTGGGTGAGTGATCGCGCAGCCGGACGAATGTCGCCACCGATGTATCATTTCCCGTTAGAGTTCAGGAAACGTTCCTTTAACAAACTGGAGCATCTCGGAGATACAGCGTCGGATATCCGACAATACGACGAGGCTATTTCCAACTATACGAGTGCATTGGCTCTCAATTTCCCCTCCCCACAAAGCATTCTCATCAAGCGAAGCAAGGCATTTATAGCTACCGGGTCATGGAAAGAGGCTCTGGACGATGCAAACCAGGTACGTCACTTTTTTTTGTAGGTCAATCTTGGTTACACATAATTGTCAGGTGATCAAGCTCGACCCTTTGTCTCCGTGGGGCTACGAGATGAAGCATGCATCTTTGCATCAGGCAGGAGAATACAAAAGTGCGGTCCATCCATTCGAGGCGATGCTCTCGAAGATGGAGAAATCACCCGATCCCGACGTTCATCGTGGGCATATTTTCGATTGCCACGATGACGATGAATTGATTCATATCATCCGATAGAGCGCCGTGATCGATACAACACCCCTTCCAGAACACGAACAAGGATCCGCAGAATTGCTCAACGAACTTTGCGAGATTCACCACGTGTGCTCATTAATACGACCACGGGCCGTCTCCACGATAGAGCCGCACAGGAATCTGCATTCGAATCCCAGCCCATCTTCAATCAACTGGTATCATCGATGACGACGCGCATTGACCGCGCCCGGATCAAGCACGAAGTCCGACAGTACTTCCGATACGTGATGCTGTCTCACAAATGGGAAGACAATGAGCCATCGTCCAAGCAAGTGATGCACATATCGGTGTACGACCTTGGCCCATCTCCGACTCATAACAAGCTCAAAACGTTCTGCAAGATCGTTCGAGATTCCGGATTCAAATGGGCATGGAGTGATACTTGCTGTATAAATAAATCGGACCACTTTATACTCCAAGAAGCCCTGGTGGCGATGTTCAAGTGGTACCAGGGATCCGCCTTGGTGATCGTTTTCCTCCGTGGCGTTCGTTCTTTTTCGCAGCGCGGCGCTCTCGTGGAGAGCATTTGGAACACACGTGCCTGGACGTTACAAGAATACATTGCTGCCAAGGTCGTCCACTTCTACACAGAAGATTGGACATTTTATCTCGATCTGCAGCTACCGAATCACAAGGAGTCGCAAGCAATCATTTCGGAGATGGAGGAAGCCACCGGGGTGTCTTCGCAGCAATTGATGGCGCTTCGTCCCGGCCTAACCAGCATTCGGGAGAAGTTGCGTCTCGCTTCAACCCGGAAGACGACGCTGGTAGAAGATGCCGCATACTCGTTGCTTGGTATTTTCTCGGTTGCCGGTCTATCCGCAATCTATGGTGAAGGAGAGGCCTCGCTGGGACGTTCACTGTCCCATGTTCTCGCCGGATCTGGAGATGTCAGCATCCTTGCGTGGACTTGGGAGTCCGGCAGTTTCAACAGCTGTCTGCCTGCCTATATTACTGTATTCAATGGCCCAGCAACGTCGCACCTCCCGTCACCCATTCCCGATGCCGAGATGGACACAATCATCACAGGGTCACCAACTTCGTCATTCGACCTCGACGTGGCCCTGAGGTTGTACGACCGGCTGAACGAGCTTCCCACAGTCTGGTTTGCGGCGAGTCGGATGAGACTTCCATGCATCGCTTTCGAACTCCCGCCTCTGTCGCCATATCGCACACGTTCGGGTCGAGTTTATTGCGTGGATACTGTCGCCTTTGGAACTGTGGAAATCAAGACGCGACAAGACCTCTCACGTATGAAGTCACTCCATCTCGTTCACCCGTGGCTCGACACTATCCTGGAGCGCGATGGCATGCAGAGCGGGACGTTCGCAGATGACGTTGCTCCGCTAGTTTCCCCGAACTCAGACGATGAAGGGACCTTTGACGAGGAAATCGACGAGGAGATGTCGTTGATTCCAGAACCTGAATTTACGACCACCTCTACTCCTTCGCATACTACGGCACCCATGGATAGAGAGACGCGAGCACGACGGCTCGTTGCCCGTCTTAAGACAACCATTCGGTGCGCTCTTAGTCGCTCCAGCATCAGAACGACGTTCGGCGGATTACAGGCGAGTCGCGGCGGATAGCTTGATCACTGTACGAATTCATGACACTGTCTCGGTGACTGTTATTACGTATACTCGACATTCTGTAGTTTGGGTAGCGGCTCGGACGCGTTTTCGATCTTGGCTTGTAACTGACACATGATAACTAATTGGATCGCTCGGCGGTGTGATTACGCATGTTTTACCAGGAGACCGTCATTGTACACATTCAGCGGACAATGTGCACGTACTCGGCATTCCATTAACCTTGTAGTGTCTCGCAGCTCATCCCGCTGCGAGTACATGGTCAAGTTCAGAATGTAGACTCCACGGTGGAGGCGCACAGGACTAGGCGCACAGGACTAGGCGGCATGATGCAAGACGTCGACTCGCGAGGGTGTGACAAGAAAGAACATACTCGAACGTAGACCAACATCAAACAAGCCATTCGGCGAATTTCAATTTCCAGACGACGGGCGATATGCACAATTTGCAGCCCCCCGCCGGCGGTTCGCCGAATCCGATGGGCGATGACGAGTCACGAGATCATAGGTAAGGGAGCTTGACCCTGAACATCCACGCTGAGCAATGGCGACGGAATCAAACATGTAAGGACTAAGTTAACAGACGTCCCTTAGTGAAAGATCCTGCGCATGCAAGTGAGCAAATAGTTCGTCCAGCTCCGTGAAACGTGCCGCATCCATGTTGTGTGGAGGTGGTGACCCGGGCCGTTTTAATTGACTAGGACTCTGACAGACGACCGGATAAATGATACCCTGACACCCGAATATCCAAAGGATTGCCCCCTTGTAACAGCAGGTTCTTTTTCTGGATCACTGGGTGATGTTTCCTTGCTCCAAGGCGGAGATGGGCCCTTTGCTCCAGATGATCAGATCCCAGATGCCTGTGCTGCTCGGAGTTATCATAAATTGGTTATACGGACCTCAGAGAACACCCGGTATCATGACGCCTCATCTTGTGAAGCCGTCACGTCTTATCGCGGCTTGCTCCAAATTGCACTGTGAGAAATGTCAAGTGGGTTGAAGAGATTGACAGATACTCCAATAGGCTATCTTGGTGATACTTACTTGAGGCCAGGCTGTGCTGCCAATATGGCAATGCACAACTTCTACGGGTCACGGTCGACTTGGCAGGAGAGACACTCCCATCATGTCTCATCTTGGACACCGACGAACGTCGCTGAGTCGTACGATCTCATCGAAGCCTACTGCAAATCGCATCCAAGAAAACTTCATGTAAGCATTTTGGTCATGGTGGAGGAAAACCTGTCAGAGTCGGCAAGCGCCGTCGCCACTCATGATCATATGATGACAAAAAACCTCCCCGTCACGTTGCCAAACGACTGCGGAACTGGTTTCATGCCCAACACTAGCTAACTAGGACGTGAACTGTCAACCACACTTCGAAGTCGGAGGCAATCTTTTCGTTGCGTTCCTGGTTTGTGTCAGCCCCGCTCTGAGGGCAAACTAGTACTACTAAGCTTATGTAAAGACCGCAAGCATAGATATTGGCCAGAAAATGGCGATCGACTGCAAACCCGGTTCTCAGCGCTGTCAGCCATCGTCCATATCGTACCTTCGTCTGTCAATCAAAGTTGGACGAACCATTCATGATATCCCCGGCTTGTTAACGGGGTCGGGTTGACACACGGTGTTACCACAACTCATCGGCTGCGGCCACAATACAGACGACTGTCTACTAGCTCCTAACAGATACCTCTCGTGGCTGGCTGTGAGCTACTGTTACCGGGGTTATGGTGGAAATTTGGGATATCAACGAGGTATCTTTTACAGTAACAATAACCAGATACTAATTGGCTAACAGTGACATGCGCTACTAGTAGGGAGTCAATTGCTGAACTGGCATGACCGCCAATATTACTCCGTTAGTGAATCATTCCGAAGTCAAACGAGTGGCAATCTCAAGGTCAGGTGTGATACCGTTAATCGACAAGAGCCTACCATTAGGAGAACCCCTCACGCGTAAGTTGAACTGTGGCCAAGTCTGTTTTCAAATGCACACGGTAACGTTGCCATGTGATATCTGTCTGATACTGACATTGGGAATGATGATACCTCCACGTCGGGACCATCAGAGATGACACCAATAGCATAAAACCATATAGAACACCCTTTGCGCAACCAACAAATAGCTCCGATGGGGAGTAGACCGCAGTCATGCTTGTAGCACCCCAATCTGCATAAAAGGGGGCACTCTTAACCATGAATTTCCACAGAACGCCCTTGTGCACACTCCTCGAAGCTAATCATGCAACTCTCTCCCATTCTTCTAATATTTGCTGCTGCTGCCGTCATCGCTGCTCCAGTCCGTCCTTGTTGTATTTAATGGGACTGATAGTGATTGGTTTTCATTAGGCACTGATGGGTGATCTCGTTGAGCGCATGCCAGACGCGCTTGCAGATGTTGAAGACGTATGTCTCTGATTCATCCTCGTAAATCTGCTTATGCTTTTATTATAGCGCGGCCCTCCCAACGCTGACTGGAAGCGCGATTAAAGATCATCCCAGACCTCTTTACTGATTGTCGGTGTCATCCCTACCTCACCCTTGGATCTGTGCTAACACACCTCCTTTCAAGTGACGAGAATTTGCTATTTAAACATGAGTTTCTTGTCATCCCCTGTGGTTAGAAAGATATCCGCAAACCCAGAGTATTATGCTATTTTTTGACGTTTCACCCGGCATGTTGACTGTAGTGTTGCCACTGTACTTAGTTAAATTTTGGATCTGGTTCGGCCATAGACTGCAGTACTTGCGCGATGTTGATCGCCGTCAGTGCCTAACTCGGACTCGCTGTGGTGTGGCGGGAGAAAGTCCGCTTCAAATGACTGCGTGCTTGAAGAATGCATCGTCCGGGAGTCAGGACAGAAGTCATGGGTCTACGATTCGTGGAGAACACCAAATAAGGGGTCGAACGAACTCGAACAGAGACTAGTTTCTATCTCCACACCTGGCTTCACATGCATACGCGGAAATCGAACTGAGCGAGCCAACCAAACCCCCAGAGAGGAACATTGACGGCGTCAGTTACCTGGTACGATTTACAAGTACGTCGCGAGACGGGCCCAGCATGATAGAAGATCAAATGTACCTATGAGATCCTCCACGAGGCTACGGACATTGACGACGAAAGCATCAAGCCCTGCGACCACACCCTCAAGCCCGGCGACGATCATCCTTCAGGCTCTTGCCCAAAACGGAGATTGGTGGTACATTTCTAATACCTACAGAGCCACCGCATCCGGCCGTGCACGTCCTTACACATCCTCATTGGATATGTCCCAGTCTTCTACCAACGTCCGTAGTCCCTCCAGAAAGTCAAGTTTCTGTTCTGCCTTGGTCCGCTCATACAACCAGGGACAATCGATATTCATACACGCGTTCGGTTCGCTCTGCGCAGTAGAAACGCAAGACGCGCAAATACGCTGCGCGTCGAGGAGCTTTCGTTCACCTTTTCGCAGGCGAAGCAGGAGAGTGGGTATCGTTGCTTGAGGATTGGCATGACAAGCCTCGCAAATACCTAGCGTTGATTCAGCATCCCGACTTGTGGATGAGATGGGACTCGGTTTAGCCTACCGTCTGAGGCCGTACGGCCACACGTCAGACAGCGAGCACTTTGGAAATGCTCGTCGATTTTGAGCCTGTTCGTATGATCAGGCGCACGCTTTCCAGGCGAGAGCGCAAGCAGATCACGTTCGTCGACAATAATCGTTTTCGGCATCTCGTCATACCACGCCCGGACGTCCGCACCCACGAGGTTGAAAACGCGCTCCAACGGCGGTATCAGGACCCTTGAGATGTAATAGGACGCGTCGATGCGTAGTTGCCTAGTCGTTCTATTCAGTCTCGACCCATGTCGCGTTTGGATAATCGGGGCATACCGGTTTGCCAGAAATTCTTCAGGCGTGGTGGCTCTCTCTACAAGCCGCGTGTGCGGATCACCGCGCACAATGACGTACGGCACACGGTCTCCATACTGAGGCTCATCGTTCTCGTCCTGCAATATCCTTCGTGCAGCCACTGCAACACCAGGTGGTGGCGGCCCCTTGTCGCTAATGAATAAAGGTCACTCTAGCGTTCCTAAACGATGCAAGAAGAAAGACCGAGGTGTTGCTCACCTATACGTGCCCATCTTCACTTCCTTCGAAAAGATGAAATCTTGTAACGAAATTCTGTTGCGCAAGATGTTCGACCACGTTTTGTAACAGTAGCTCTTGACCTCGCTCAAGTCCTGCGTGCGGAACAAGATCCTAAAGACACGTATGTATCACAACCCTCGGAAAGAAAGCTCATGATAGGATGCAACGGACTTTAAACACGTCTCGGTCATTTTCGCCTGAGCCGGTACACCATCACGCCGGACGGTTTCGATACCTTTGGCATCAAATGTAGGCTCGGTTTCGTCGGGGGTCTCGTATTTAAATCCGACGTATCTCTTTTTCGCCATGAGCACGCATGGCAAGTATACCTTCCAAACCATGAGTATCGCCGAAGGGTGAGTGCGAACCTGCCATCACGTTCACCTTTTCAAACTTTAGCTTGATAGGGGCTGGGTTCATGGCTGTGATCGTATCCGCGATGTCGTACCCGATCTTGAAAGCTTGTTCCTTGGTCCTACCCTTCAGATAGATAAACACGGAATCCGTGTCCCCATACACCACTCTCGCGCCCCATTTCTCTGTGCTGTCGATGACAGCGATGGTCTGGATTACATGAACGACATGAGTTACAGCAATACAGAGTTCGAGTCATGTCCACCACACACCTTTTCGAGCGTTTCCCGACCGCTCTGTACGATACTGTCAGCAATCTCCACTGCAGGCATCCGCCCCGAATACGTTGCACTTGTGTAACCGTACGTGACGTTCGCGATGTACTTGAGCCCGAGCTGTCGTGCGTCCAGTATCCGGCTCAGTGCCTACCATACGATTGTAACGTCCATGGAAATGAGATCCAGAAGACATAGCCATGAATGCGAAAGAACGTGCGTGCGCACCTTGTCGCTTTTGACGCCCTTCATCGCCTGTTTAACCATGACGCGCGTGTCCAACAGCTCCGTTAACATGCGGCCTAGAAGGCCTTGTCGTACGATAGGCTTAACGTAGACGATGCCATTTGGTGCGACTTGAACGAGGGTGAGTAGTGTCTATGACTGCGTTGGGTGAACTAACTGACTGGTAATGTAATCTTGCAGTTTCCCCAAAAGCCCAGGAGGGAGATCGAGATCCGTCACGCCCAGCTTGTTACGGCCTTGAAAGTCGGCCACACGACCTAGACACGTCGAGTAACAATAATTGTACGCGATCATGATAGACGGATACAGAGATTGAAAGTCCAGGACGAGTAGAGGTCCATTGTAAAACGCGGAGAAAGGTTCCATGATAAGAGGCATACATTCTGCAGCGTTTTGCTTCCCAACCTGATTCCGCCAGTAAGCTTTCTTGTAAATTCCGTGGTGAATCGAATAACTCACGTCTACTTTACTCGGAGAGAGAAGAACAAAACTCTCCGGCTTCGCAATACGAAACAAGAAAGACTCTACTTTAAATTGAGAGCCACGGCTAATGACGGAATAGAAATCGACGCCAAAAACGCGGGCAAATTCCCTGTCATCGATATGTCAGACAACGTTCACAGCTAGGAAATCCGTCTTCATCTCGGTTGACCAAGGACTTACGCAGTTTTGGTCGTTGTCTCTGCTTCTTCGAGGATGTCAAGGGTCATCGCAGTGCGCTCACGAAAATATTGAAGGACACGAGCAGTATGCGCAGGACTCTCACTGTTATACCACGTCGCCAGCACCGACGGCGGATAACGAGGGACTCTGTCGACTGTCGATGTCAGTAAAAACGCCTTCAGCACGTTCGAGCACTCGCCTTTTGCGCAACAAATGAAAAGCCACGTTCTCGAACGAATAACTGCTCAGTGTCTGCTCGCTACGCATAATTCTCCAAACATTGAAGACGTGTCGGCCAGTGACCTTGAAGGTGGTCGTCGTTCGAACACCCCATTGGTCAGCCCCACTCCGCGTCAGCGTGGTCGGCGCGCGTGAAATCAGCTCGGCAACCTCAAGTCCTGCGAGCGTCAGCACAACGCTGTAAAGTGGAGAATGTCCTACCATATTGAGATCCACGTAAATTAAAGTATCCCCAAGACGCAGCTTGCACTTCCCAACCAACAAGAATGTCTGGGTCGAGATCGACGATGATATCGATAAGTCGGTTGATTAGCTCGAGTTCGTCTGAGAGCACTTCTAAGGAGTAGTCACGTAAACGACGAGCGTCTAGCTGTGGATTTTGAACCACAAGAATGCCTTGGCCGAGCTGCTCGGAATGACAGCTATCATCTCCTAATGCGTAGAAGATGACGGCGATTTCATCTTGGCTCGCGTCAGGCATGCGATCCCCTCGAGAAGGTGCTATGCCAAGTTTCAAATAAGCTGGGTACGGTGTGTGAGAAATGACATACCGAAGACTTCCATCGAGAACAGCGTCATGTATTGGCCTTCACGTGTATTTAATTCGGACCGTTTTGCCGGCAAAGACTGCCATCCAAAGGGGTTTTTCGGCGTCCGCCCAGGAATCTGGTAAACCAGGTGAATTTTATATTGACACCAGCACCAAAAGAAAGATGAACTACCTGCGAATTGTCTGTCGTGGGTTTACTTGGCTTTAATGGATTTTCCTCCAACCACTTCTTCACCTGTCGGACACTCGGGGGAGTGCTGGCATATTCCCAACCGCTACATGGTACAGACAACCGCGTGGACTTGTGCGGAGGTAAGATGTGATTCTTCCTCGCTCGCCATTCCTCAAGAGTATCAAGTCCTCCACCGCCTTTGAGACGGTAGACAAGGCCAGCATACTCTCGTGGGCCATCAGGAACGTCAGCTTTCTTGGAATAGAATGGATCGCGGTATATTCGCCGTGGTAGCCCGGATTGCTCGAGAGTGCTCAGGAGCTCCGACGCAGAGGGCGGTGGAAGAGCGTAAGCGACAATCCGACCCTTTGATGGCCGAGTAGTGGACTGAGACGGAGATTGAGAGTGGTACGACGCCTTGGGCTGGGAGAACGGATCCAACAGGGAGCTAGGCTGTGGATGAATCTCTACTGAGTCTGCTTCAAAGGTACTAGGGATTTTGAACGAAAACCCCCTTCAAATAGAACAAGAACCTACGGTAAACAATCTGGTTCTTCGTCATAGGTTGAACCTGGATGATTCGGAACTTTGTCGGTGAGCAGCGGGTCTGAGCTTCATAGTGAAAGATGTCACTAGAACATCATTAATTTCGCCTTCTGTTACTTACGTGTCATCACGAGCAGGAGTGGACACAATATTAATATTGTTTCCAAGCATGCTGTCCAATGGTTGTTGAAGAATTGGGGTCCTGCAATACATATCAGAGAACACAGCTGATCGCAAAGTCAAGCCCTTACTTTGGTGTCGTGAAGACGTCCTGAGCGGATGTTTGTTGAATTGTATGTTTTCGTAGCCTGGTCAAATTATTTAACAAAATCAGGTTAGGTGGAATGTGGTCCTCACTTGGTGGGCGTTGCTGTGTCATCGATATTCACGGATTCACTACGTGATCGTTTCTGTCTGAGACCGGATGAATACACATCCAACGAATGAAGAATCGTGATACCTTGCCTGCACAAGCTGATTCCAAGCAATTGTAAAAGGATTTTTGGCAACGGATGGTGCTTCCTTCCTTTGGAAAGAATTAGGCGTCCTGCGAATGTATTATACAAAGACAACTGAACCTGAGGTAGACAGACTCACCTTGCATTCGCATCGCCATGACCACGAATCTCAGTACGGTCGGGTGCGGGTGTGTCCTCTGGCTGGTGTGCATCCTCCTCTCGCTCGAGACCCTCTTCCGCTTGACCATTCCTTCTATCGTTTGCTAGCTTTGGCCAGTCTTCTTCTGCAACTTCAAGTTGAATCTCCTCGATTTCCTGGCTGGACAAGAGTCCCTCGTCGACGTCCACACCAATATTCTTTGAATCGCTCGTCCACGACCCACCCTGGCTGGCCTGTGCAAAAGGATTTTCGACGTCCTCCTCACCTGGTGGCGGCGGCGCGAGATTAAGGTCCTTAGGACCAGTACGCCTAGGCTTCCAAGTTCGCCACTCTGGTTCCCAGAGCGCTTCCACACTCTCGAACGTCGTCATAACCCACACCTCCCAGCGTGGCTCGCTCTCAACCATCATTTGGTTGTCTTCCTTTTCCCTCTGCATTTTACCGCGAAGTTCTTCCCACCAGCGTGCTTCAGCCACCCAATCCCCCCCTTTCCCTCTCGAGGACTTGCTCAAGTCGATTGGCACTGCAGGTGATGGAGACAAGCCTCTTGCGACTCGGCGGTGACGTTCGTCTTCCCATAGTTCACGGACACTCAAGACGACAGGGTCAGATGGCATCGGTGGCGCCGGAATAGTCAATTTGTGATGCAAGCTACGCGCAGAAAGTCGGTGCCGGTTGAGAATTTGATGCGCAGCCACGTCAACTTCGAGCGGCATGCGTGATTGTCGAAAGTACGGAGACATCTTGAACGCGTTGGATGTACCTGGGTCCATATCATCCTCAATGCCACGTTTCCATGCTTGGCCGACGTGAATCCAACCACAACCATATAAACCAAAGTCGCACAGGAATTGGAGGTGGTAGCTCAAGTGACTCTCGTAGACACGAAATTTGGTATGCATGACTGTGCCAGATTGCAATAGGGTCACAGCTCGGTTGACAATAGCGGGATCAGCGATGAGAATCTTGAGAAATGGCGCGTAGGATGAGTGAAATCCATAAAAGTGAACGCCTTTCACGAGGATGATGGCACGGATAAACTGGGAATTAGGGGAGGTGGGATTCCGTTTGATTGAGAGGGCAATAGCGTGATTGAGGGATAGGGACAACTGAGTGATGTAACGATTGACTGTTGAACGTGAAGCGTTAAGTGAGCTGCCCGCAACCGGAGGACTGGGCTTACCGTGATCTGGGGTCATGTTTCCAGTATATTCGACGAAGAAATACGGATAGACTTGGTGGACATGGAGACAAGCCTTCTCGCCAGTGGAAGAGGCGCCATATATCCGAATAACGGGTACGCGAGGTAGCGAGGCGTTGTCGAGTGGTCCAGGAGGTGCCAAAATGTGGTCTATTTGGTGGATGAGAACACTCAACGAGGCATCTCCTCCAACGTTGCTGTTCATCGTCGAAGTTCGAGACAACAGCTCGTCAAAAGTGGCAGTGCCACAGAAAATTGCCATTTCGGTCAATTCTCAGAGATAAAATACATTTTCCGTCATGAAGAGGCTTTCCACCTTCCTCGCTCACTGGCTACTCCAGCCTCCGTTTAATGGGGATGCAGAATCATCGCCTAATTGTACATTCGGGATGTCAGCCGGACTTCAGAATATCAATTACAATACACTGACCCAAGCCTCTTTCCACTGCAGACTCCTCCAAACCTCCATCGTGACGCTTAAGAGCGATGGATGCTTCTTCTGTGCAAATTAACGACTGTGGTAAGGTATGTTCCATACCAATTCTTACCCCGCTTATAAATGTCTCGGTGTTCGTTACGCCCCATGACCTCGCGGTGAGCGAGACCAACAGGGCCCGCTTGCACTGACCCTGCGATGAAGAGTGGCAAAAGTGCGGTGGCATAGAAGCAGAGTCCTCTGAACCACATGATTGGTGTCTTGGTTGACAGTGTGTGCGAGCTGACTCACCGCTGATCACTTCTTATATCATCTGGACCAGCTCTTGGGCACACAGCAACGTTGATCGTCGATTTGGATTTGAAATTAGCAACTGAACCGTGTACATCTGGCACTGCAATGCACTGCTCCACCGCAACCATACCACAAACACGTGTAGCCTCATCTTATCAAAATGCGCCGAGGCTGTGTTATGGAAAGGTTCAGTAGCATCACCACAATCCTCAATGCGGTCTAACTGAAGAACTTCTTCACTGCCTCCAAGGGATGACTTTATCTGATGCTCACATCAACTAATTACCGCTCTCTTCTGCGTATTCGAGTCTTAAGGTTTTGATCCTTCAAACGCGCGACCCACGGTAACTTAGCCTGCCAACATTGCACCTTGATCGGGGGATGATGTTGACACACTTTTCTGTGTTCTCGCAGATGTCAGTACCGGCGATAGACGGCAGAAATACGACACCCTTCGCCATCCGCGAGGACACGTTCGAGCACAATCCTGCATCCGTTGTTTCAACCCCACTGTCCTTAATTGAGTGGGATGCGCCCTGGGATGCGCCCCGACGCCGTGTTTACGCCTACTATTCAAGCCTATCAAGTCGCGACAGGGTAGGGGTACCACAAAAAAGTGGACGAACACGCGCGGAGGTACGGGGAAAGCGACAGGGATGATGCGGCGTGTTCCGAGGCATTCCCATCTTGGGAGAGCTGACGCTACTGTGGGTTGATCAAGTTAGCGTCCAGCCATCGTCACGGTCACGATCCATGTGTCATTGATATCTATGGTTTCGAAGGGTAGAACAGGCCCATCAAGCAGACAGCGCTGTCGGACTCAGACCCAGGACTATTTTACGAAATTCTCTTCTTCCAAGTATGTATCTGTCTAGCTTTTAGCGGAAATTACTAAATAGGAGGTGCACAAGCCTATCCGCAGATTTAGTTTTCAGAGAATTGCGGTCACCGCCGGTGCCCACTCCACGTTGCAACGCCAGAACGCTCGGCATGTTTCACGTTGCTGTCATGCCTCTCACCAGTACTAGAAGAGAAGCCACACATACAAATCATGGATACGCGAGCTCAGGCCATCGAGGCGTTGTCTGATGATACGGCAGGTACTACAGTGTGATTAATTTGATGGGTGAGGATCGATGGGTTAGTGTTCGTCCGAGTCGCTGCTAGGCGACCCTGTCAAAGGTGACACTGCTATGGAAAACCGCGTCCGTCCCCGATTTCACCCATTCCAACCTGGGTTGAACCCTTGAAGGAATTGTCAGCCAGAGTCCGAACATCTCCTGATAATCATACAGACCGTGGTCACTGGAAACGTCTGTTAGGCGCTTATGACCGTCCTCACGGACATCTGTTTTGTGCAAGTCAGGCATTGCAGAGCGGTTTCTTTCAAGCCAGCTCCTACCTCGTTTATCGATCCCTTTTACGCTACTACCTCCCTGATTCTCAACCTGAGCGTATACAGGCTCTGCTTGTGCAAGGCTTGCAAGGAAGAGTGGCAAAAGCGAAATGAGATGGGAGCAGAGAACTTTGAGCTGCATTCGAGTTGTAAGTTGTGAATGTGACAGGTTGGTTTCCTCGGTTGACGCAGCTAATCACTCTCAGGCTGAGTCTTATACTCACCAGGAATCCATATTTTTCGCGTGGAATACCATAAATCAGATCAGTGCATAGCCTCGCGAACCCAAGCAATGAATCATTTTCTTGACTGCCGGTTGAGCGCTGGCTCTTGTTTATGCCGGACGCCCATCTCGAAGCGGCACTGGCAGACCTCATAGTGTTTCACAGGCTTGTCGTTGATGGCTAGTCACCACTGTCACCCAAAAGGAGAATATCTACTTCGTCTCCACAAGGATGGCTTTGTCTGATCCCATGCACTGACAGATGCGAGCTCGCGATGAAGAGTGGTAAGAGTACAGCGAGGAAGCAACGTTTTTTGGGCTGCATTCAAGTTTTCGGTATTTTGTTTGTGATATTTTTTAGTCCCGCACTGATCCGATCTTACATTTAGTTTACCCAGCAATTTTTTCGGTTGAGCGCTCGCTTCCGCTGCCAGCAGGAAGTTCCTTCTGCTGATTCTTGAAGTTCCTATCCTCTGTGGCACGCTTCGCGTCGTATCACACAGTTTTTACGCACATTTGTATTGTGACGTGGCCATCAATCCATTCGGAGAGCTCCTTGCCCATGTTCGGGGACGATTTTGTCTCATCCTGGATGCTGACCCACAGGTCACGGCAATCTTCCGGGTCTGACGGCCTTGCGTAGACCAACCATATGCATGTTGATGTTCTTCGCTGCCCGCCAGCATATGGCCCAATAGAAGTCTGCTGTCTTGTCGGTCTTCCTGATGCGCCCGGGCCCATTATCGCTTGGGGAATATCTCCATCTCCAGCTGTCCTCCATTTGGGTGGGCTGCAACATCATGATGGCGCCCAGCACGGCAGACTCGGATACCCTGCCTGATAACCTTCTCCTGTGACACCCCCAAAATCACTTTTGTGAGTATCTAACCTTGTCTAATTCCGTCGCATTGTAAAGTTTTCGAAAGTGAACCCGCCGGTTGTGCAAGTCGGTTGGTCCACACTGGCAGAATGCTGTAAGCTGACTTCTCAGTATCGCCGTAAAATCTGGACGCCTGATTCCGAGTCAGCCTACCAATGAGGTACTCCAATCCCAAATGTATTTTTGGCTCGGGTTTTAACCGGCGGGGTACAAGCATCCGCTTTTGGTCGCTGCGTTCACCCGCTCAACGTCGCAATGAAGTTTTGATGATCACGCTTCCCGTCACTGTGATTTCATCATTACATTCTGCAATGAGGTGGCCGTAGATTAGCGTGAGTATTGTACCCCGGGACCTGGCGCTATACTAACCATCCACCATGTCATCGTCCTGCCCTCACCCGGTGCCAGCGCAACTGTCGAAATGGTCAATTTACCGGTTCGAACATATAACTGCCATGGGACGCGTGGAAGATTTATTTTCCTCTCTCCCGTTCTCGACCGAAAGTCAATTGAGACACAGCCAGTCCGACTCGTCAAAGGTTCTTTTGTGCCGGGCACGATGTCTGCCAATTTGCAAACCAATTTGCAGACCATCCAGTTCAATGACTACATAACCGGTACGCATCTCTCTTCTGTCAAGGATTAATCTTACGGATCGCTGCAGTTGCCATGGTCACTGCTGTCACATATGACTACTGTAAGTGGTGTTTGCACGCATACTAAACTTCTCAAACTAAAAGGACTAATGTAATTTTACAACTGTAGTCCTTACCCTCTCAAGAGAGGTATGCTGTTCATTTTCTCTTGGATGTACTCCAACAATATTTCCAGATAGACTACGTTTGGGTGAGCAGGCAAGAATAACTATGTAGATCCCCGACTGACAATACCATAGCACAGGCGATGGTCCTGGGTATCTACCTTGTTTTACGTAGTTAGTATCAATGCTTGGATGATACTTGATTACATTGTATATTCTCAATTTATGATCCTATAGGTTCGCTATTTTGGACTTTGCTGGGCTATGTGAGTCTATAATTCCCGTGATTCACAAAATATACAGCTAATAATGGATCCTCGCCAGTCTTAATGGCCTAGGTATGCCGCGAGCTAAATAGAGGTCGATTGAGCTGATCAGACACATTCATAGTTGGCAGCACCTTTATTCCTGGCCCTCTCTTGGTCAGTTTCCTTACTTTACATCATGATCTTGTCTATCACTGATGATCATCTTTCACTAGACGTATGTATTTAATTCTTTCTTGTCAGCTGTACTGAAAACAGGTCCATAGGTGTAAGTTTATTGATTTACTGCCCTTCCCACTACCAGTACGAGGAGGCATGAATGATTCGCAGGTACTGCACTTTATCTGATCATTTACTGGACATTTCCGATCTTCCTCGCTGCTGCTGATTGTAAGTTCGTGTACCCCCTGTTTCTAGCTTGACTGACTATATTTTCCATTATAGTAGTGATGATTCTGCGTGTCTATGCAATGTGGCATAAATCCAGATGGATTCTTGGTGTCCTCCTGTTCATATATGTGCCATTGGTTATTATTTCTTTCGTGTTGGCAGGTATTTACTACAATCCCAATACGTCCTTCTCAGGTACGTCTTGTATCCCCACAATCTCATCTGACTTGTCTCTCATTTTCTGCTTTCTCTAGTTACAATCATCCAAGTTCTTGATTTCTCTTTTTGTGATGGTTTGAGCACCGTTCCCACCCCCCTACAGCTTGGCATTTCGATTCCCCGTTTTGTTCTTGGCGTTGCGCTCTTGGTTCTTGCTGTCGTCCCAACTTTGCAGCAGTCGGTTGAGGTCTACAGAGCAACGAAAGCATGGCAGTCTAACAAGAACATGCAAAAACTCACGAGGGATGGTATTCTGTATTTCCTGGTGTATGTCGCTACTTTCTTCTCGAGCGACTACATGGACACTAACCGTCCCCAAACTGATAGGAACGTGTTTTACAACACCCACGATGTGATCGTAAATGGGTCTACGATCAGCGCTACGTCAACAATCTACCTCGCCTTGTTTTCTTCCATCGCTATATGCACCATAATGCCTCGGTTCATCATCAGCATACGAGAGCTCTATGATCGAGAAGTTCGTCGCGATTGGCAGGGCATCGACAGCGGGTTCGGTTTATTGTCGCGATCCACGGGGGGAAGAATGTCCACTGGCATTACATACACTGAAGTCGTACAAGGACAGGGTTGGACCGCGGAGGGTGACGAGGACGTGACGAGGGCGACGCCACTACAAGTGTTGAACGACAAAACACGTCAGGTATGAAACAACGATGTGGCGATGAATTGGGAGAAAGCGTTGAGCACTCGAAGGATTGGTAGCCAACTTACTAGCCAACGATACCACCTGGAACAATGACTAGGACATCTAGATTTCTTGTGCGCCTCCTGTGTTCGGAGATGAGCGTATATAAACGTGTTGTTTCGAGACGACGAAAAATCCGGCACGATGCTTCGAATCCGTGCCAAATGTGAGATAGTATGCGCAGTATGCGACGTCGCACGGGGAACAAGAGCAAAGGACGTCGCTACGCCATAGAGGTCCTCCCAAGCGACTGACCAATGATGCGGCGAAAACTGTAACTGAAGTTCATCGCCGTCCACGATTGTTCGCTAGAGGTCTGACTCTGCGTCGGGCGCATCTGGTCCGTTTAGCCTGCACGCTTCTTGATGAACTTTCTCCCTTAGGTGCCGAGACTGCAAGTTTTGCCGACAAATTCAAACGAGTTGGCTATCGTCTCCGCACATTGTTTGATCAAACCTCTGAGCTTCAGTCTGCTCAAACGCGGAAGCTGATCACGGAACTTGACGATGTTACATCCCGTATTCGCGATTCCTCCTGTCTTCCGAGTTTTCCTCGGTGGTCGGGACTTGTAGAATGCAACAGAGGTCGAAGTCAACGAGGCATGGTAGACGGAGAGTCAGTCCCCGTGATCCTTCAGAAATGCATCACAAAAATTGCAAAAATGCGATAAGCTGTGATGAGGTATTATATATTTTATCACGTCATATCAACGTCGTCGCGACCTCTGAGGGCTGTCAAAACAGCGGTGCGTGGTTTCTGGCAATCTAACGACTCTAAATTTCATATCACCTCGTGGTCAGTCACTCAACGTTAGGTACGTGTAGTCACAAGACACGGGTAAAATACGGAATGGATATACGTCAGAAAACTCTCTACTCAGCGGAAAACGGTCAACGAGCGGATGTAAACAGAGTCCAACGATAGAGTCCAACCATGTAGTCTGACATTCAATTTTTGGCAGAGGGTAACTGCAGTCTGTCTCTGCATATTTTCGCGACGACCTCACCGTTCAACGGTATGCTGCTCCCCTGAAACCCTTCCGGATAGTTGACCTTTGGCAATTCGGGGTGGGTGAACGCCCTGTCCAGTCCAATGCATGCGCAATAGCACAGCGGTTCAAGTGTCGTCAAAATGAATGAATATAATAATGATAGAAGACGGTGACACGCACTTGTCGTTCCAAACACCGTAGTGTACCATCCCTAACGCTCGTGACGTGTACTCGTAGTCGCGAGCAAACCCTTGAGGGTAGAAGAACTCGATCACTGTTGCTTGTGGGGTACGTTTCATCCACACGAGCGAGGTTAGACCGTTTCCGTGCACACCCATCATGATCTACTCCCGGAACGGACCCACGAGCAAGATAGCTCAGTCAATCAGACGTACCGTCGCGATTATAAATGCGCTCACCGTCGTCCGCCCAGCTAGCCTGAGCTGCTCCGCATGCGACAGCTTGTCCATGCTCACGACATTCACCTCAACCCCATGTTCATCACGGATCTTGTACAGTTCCTTCACAAGTTTCTCGTGGTCTTCCTGGATCAGTGTTCGTCGGCCCCATTCCTGACGTGATATGTAGGTGATGACAGGTATCGAAGCTCTATCCAACTCCTCGTCCAGCCCACTGAATTTCGTCACCGCACCCCGGATCATGGTCCACCAGTGCACGCTTCCCGGCAGCGCAAACGCCTCGGACGCAGTACGACCGCTACGTTGGAAGGCATAGCCCTTCATCGCAGCGGAGCGATCTGAGAAGATGACGCGATCGAGGATCACTGGCGCCCCCATCTCCGCACGGTCCAGCCAATCTACGGAGTACTCGACGGTGGCAGAGGGGAAGACAGTACGGAGAACCCATTGATTCATCGAGGCGTAATCTCTCCAATGGTCGGCGTCTGCGTGGGCGAACCATATGCGACGCAGGGCAGGGAGGATAGTCGACCCATTGGCGGGGATGGAGGGGTCCAATGAGGAGTACGTCCGCCAGAACCCGAAGAAGAGCTCAGCAGACCAATGGTAGTAATGTGTGATGCTGAGAAAAACACAATAATTCAGCGACGTCTCAATCGATCTCAATCGAGTTGTAATGAACGTACAATTGTGGTGGATCGTTTACGATCCACTGAGCTGAGTGTTAGATGAGGTGCATTTACAGCTGCAACGACGCACCGTAGTCCCGTCGACAAGATCTGCACTCGTGCCGAATAGATCTTGGGCTTCGTCGACCGTGATAACCCGGAATTCACGGTCAGTGGGTAAGCGAGCCGCTATAGCCTCAGGTCCATTCTGTATTGTGATGCCCGTCGACGTGATGCTTTTGCGATCTGGAACGGACTCTGGGTCGTCGGAGACCACAAAGACAGTACCGTTCAACAAAAAAAGGTTGTCGAAAATCGTCCAGCCTTGAAAGCAAGGGTCGGTAGGAAATTGGGCTGAAAAAGAGGCCACGCACCAGTGACATGGGAAACTACAGTCGTTAATGGCACTCTCCCGGTGGTCCACGTTACCCTCGTGCGCCAACCATCTGAGTCTGTGGTCGGAACTAGGTCGTCCTGCGAAGCAGACTTGGTAATAGAGTCGTGTTTCTGGACAACCTTTTCTGGAACTAAGCGTGAAGCGCGCGACTCCCGAAGACCAATGTCTGTTCTAGACAGCGACAAAAGTGCAAAGAACAGGAGAGCGAGGAGAAAGCATTCACGTCTCGTTGGTGTTGAGGCCGTGGGCTTAAACATCTAGATGCCATCAAGATTGGGTAGAGCCAGATGAGCGATTGAAAGAGTGGCAAATAAAGCTCAGCAATTTACATAAACTGAGTAGTGGTACGCTTATTTTGTTCGCCTCGAAGAGAGCTGGTGACCACTTGTCAACAAAGTGGTCGAACTGCGTAGTTCAATGTTGCTGTCTGAGTCTGACGGGGTATTTATTGCGACAGCAAATGATGATGAAACTTGCTTCAGCTCCCAAATGATGGGGGTCAATAACTTGTTATGGTTAGTGGCCCCCATCCAGCAAATTGGTAGCTCGCAATATACGAGGTTTTCAACCCTCAAAGACTCCCCCATTTTCACGCACTGATGGGTCTCGCAGGTCGCAAACAAAAACAGCGTATTCCCGCAGACCCTCGGAATCTGAGCTGGGCTGATGGTGAGTACCCTTATGATTGCCTTGATTTCTCTCACATCCCTCGCTCGCTCGCTGTATAGATGCATCTCGTTTTGGCCTTTCTTATCTCTCAAAGTTTGGATGGGATGCATCCAAGGGCCTCGGATCTTCGGGCGACGGGATGAAGACTCACCTCAAAGTCCAACAAAAGCTCGATATGATGGGTATCGGCGCAGAACACCAACGAGATCCAAATGGCATCGCGTGGAAACAAAACAAAGAGTTCGAGGCGTTGTTGAAGAGGCTAAATGAGACTGCAGAGAATGGAAAGGGAGCCAGCGGCGAGGACGCAGAAGGGGAGGACACGAGCACGTGTGAAACGGCCATGAACGAGCCATTCGTGCGCGCACGGGAAGAGAAAATAGACAGGAACTCGACCAAGGAGTCGTCTGTGACGACAAAGAAAAGGAAACACGAGGACGGTGACGATCTAGATTCCGGAGAGAGTAGGGGAAAGAAGAAGAAGGAAAAGAAGAGATACCCAAAATCTAGTCCTGACGACGCTATTCAGGCCGCTTCTGAGTCTTCGTCAGTACTCTCCCCATCAGAACCGCATTCTGAACCGATACCCAAGTCACGTCCGATGGCGTAAGTTATGCTCACATACTGATTTATCTTTCTCATCGCCTTTTTTCCGGTCGGTCATGACAGTCACCGCGCACGCATACGAGCCGCAAAACGTATTGCAGGCAAATCCGCATCAGCCATCGCAGAGATTCTGGGGATTTCCCCGTCTACGTCCGTGTCCACATCGGAGTCAACCCCCGCACCCACACCACCGTCCTCATCCACTCCCACGCCTCAACCTTCGCTCTCGCTCGACAACCTAACAACATCGACCAAGAGCGTAGCAGATTACTTCAAAGAGAAACTTATCGCTCGGTCATCCTCATCCTCATCCCCTGCATCATCCTCGTTACCTTCGGGATCTGTTACACCTGGCCTTGGCGCCAATGGCCGAGACCGCGGGTTGTCCCCGCCTGAGGACGAGAGTGAGCTGCCTCGAAGAGGCATAGGCAGTCAGGCTCCCGTCTCTCTTCTCCCCCCACAAGTGCCTGAAGCAGGATCAACGCCTGCAGGCGGTGACAGTACTGTTGATGATCGAGATGTGACGATGGAAAGACAACGCAGGAAGGAGGAACGCAAGGCTGAGAAACGGAAGCGACGGGAAGCAGAGGTTAGCCAGGCTATACGCGAGGACGTGTCGACTGCTCTGGAAGAGCGGGTTGGAGAGGATGGCGCGGAGAGTGCCCAGAGGACGTCGAAGAAGGAGAAAAAACGCCATGAGCGAAAGGAGCAGGTGTCGACTCGCCAGTCCCATGCTAACGACGGCGACGACACCGAAAAAAGGCGCGAACGCGATGCGCCAAACAGTCCGTTGGTAGAACCCAAAAGGAAACCCAAGAAGAAACCCAAGGATGGGCGCTAGACGATATCGTTGAGCTAGTTTACCCGACATGACAAAATCCGGGCAACGCTGCAAATCCATGTACATATCCTGCATACGAGTAATCTTATCTGGTGCGCATACACCCAAGATGGCCGCATCCCCTACTTTGTACAAATCGTCACCCGATCTGTTCCGAACTTGACTAACCTGTCCTATGTCAGTGCTCGCATACAACGGCCAGGGTCCACAAGTTTGGACCTTGCGCCCCCCTTTCTCCTTTCCCTCCTTCGCCGGGTGCATCCCAGTCTCTGAACCCTAGTCCGGTCGACCAGTCCGTTCGTCAACATGTGTCTCGAGCCGAGCTCGATAACCTGCCCGACGATGGTCTCGGTCCTCGATAACCACGAGTCTATCTCGCTCGAAACGTTATTCACATCGTTCGTCGCGCCCCGACATCTAGCCTACTACGTCACGCATTCCTCTGTCAGCGCACTTCTCGTACCTCCGTTCCGGATCGACTCCCCTCACCCCACCTCTGCCTTGGTCGCAGGTGAAAACGTGGCATAAAGTGAACAAGATGCACAAAGCCGAAGTGCTCAGAAAACTCCCCGTCGTGCAACACTTTTTATTTGGCTCCATCCTCCCTTACAACGGGAGGCCCCCTCCGGCTTCCTGCGAGGGCCCGCAGAAGCACCGTGGACACGTGCATGAGGGATGGGGTGACCGTTGTGGGATACCTGTACCGAGTGCGTTTACTGCTGCACATGAGGAAGGGGCGCGACAACCTCGGGCGATTGAAGGGCCGGGGATACGACCTGTCCCATTGGACTGACGTGGAGGGACACAAACTGGATCTAGGTGGGGAGTGGAAGATCGTTTATGAAGGTATTTGTTCGAGGCGAGAGCACGGTCGTCTTGACGTTCCCTCGATGCTTACAATGTCGTTGGCTCCTGTTGGTATATTAATGCAAGTTGTGTTTCTAGTGCTGGAAGTTAATGTTGTTTCTGCGCGACGATCGCAGTGTCCAACGCACCTCCAGAAAGCTTCCTTGACGTTGGCTGCTCGCTCGGGCTATATCAACAAGATCGTTCCCATCGTTGGGAAGGGACGTGGACCACACCGAGCGACGATGCATGTGAACGTGGACCTCGACCTCGACCTTATTCTTCGCACCTGATTACATAAACGGGTCCCCAACATCCGCGCGTTGAATGTACATGTACGGCACATTCCTTGGGCGACCTCGTCTGCGGTACATCAAAAGTCTTCCCCACCTGTCCCTCACGTGGCGGTATGAGCACTTGCGGGTGATATCGCGCACGCACGACCGCAATGTGCGTTTCGAGCACATAGAAAAAGGCGAGAGTGTATCACCTGAGCAGACGCGTTGCTCTGCGCCGTGCGGGGAGGGTTACAGGGAGCGGCATAACGTACACTACCATGCGAGGAGGGCGGGCCGTCTAGAAGAATGTGCTCGCGTGCGCATCCATCATGTTCCCTCGATGCACTAATGCACTTTTATTTGTATGGTTATTTCCTTGACGCGTTCATGGATGCGATATGAGTCGACGAGGCTCGCGATTGCCTGCTACATGCCGTTGACGGAATGCCGATAATGTGCAGTACTCGACTAGGCTAAATAGGATATATGATAGTATGTAACAGACGTCGAGAGTGGTTCGGGTATATGTAGACGTGCCTATCGCAATCCTCGTTCGCAACTCAACGTGGTTCACTTAACTTGTTTCTCCAGTATGACCCGTACGGCCACAACGTATCCACGAGGGCATGGAGATCCAAAAGAACGGGGGCGCTTCGTCGTCCTGTGAAGAGAAATAAATCACCATGTTCATGAACGGATAGACAAATGAACGAACTTCATCGAACCACCATTCAGCCCGCTGGGCCAAGTGGTTAGATATTCGTGCCCTAGAAAGGGACAAGAGGGGCACGCTCACTCTTATCTGCTGCCTGGGGCTAGCGTTGAATATTTATTGTTTGATGGCGGTGCTGTTGCTTGGGGTGTATCAGTCTGAGATGGATCCCCTGAAGGAATTTGATCAGGTATCCGATTGCGACTGAGATCTTCTGAGGGCATTTGACCAGGCACCCGATTACGACTGAAATCTTATAAGGGTACTTGATGAGACATCCGATTGCGACTTGATCCTGTACTGACAGTTTGAACAGAAAGATGAATGAATGAATGTCATCGTCGACTTTAGGAATGGTGCTTACGTTGCCAGGCAGGTAAGAGTCAAGAGGAATACCCCCTGAGATCCTAGATGATGGATGTCCCCGAGGCTTTTGATCCAGTTGCGAGACGACATACAAGGCAATAGAATCTATGCTGTGAGTCTCCTCGATGGTGCCTAGCTGGGTATGAGTCGAAGTGTCCCCAAATGAGACGAAACAACCAGCGGAGGCAATGGATTTGCCATTTGCTGAGAGAGCGATAGACATTGTGTCGTCGTCGCTGCTCTCACGAATTTGCCATTCAGCAAGTGAGGATCCGGTGGACGAATTGAATGACTTAATTTTATAATCCGTCATTACGGCGAAGAGTCGTTGACCGTGTGTGGATCAGACAATAGGGAGGAGCGAGTCGCCAGGTATTGCGTTCTTGATGGAGATGAAGCGGTCACCATTGTGAGTGTCGAACATGTGGATGGTCGGGTCGTAGCAGGCAGTGGCGAGACGTCCGCCATCCGAAGAAAACCTCACCCCCCAGACACCACCGCCAAGTTCGAGTACTTAGGCCAAGCAGTTCTCCCCGTTGCAAAGGGGTGGCCGGGAGGGTTTGAACTATGATGGGCATCGCGGGGACTCCAGCCATCATGTCACGGTCACGATCCATGTCACGGTGTCATTGAATCAGTAGCTGAGTACAGGTTGAGAACAGGCCCCTCAAGCAGACAGCGTTGTCGGACTCAGAACCATGATTCGGATTATTTTACGAGGTTCTCTTCTTCTAAGTATGTGTCTGTCTAACTTTTGGCGGACATAACTAAATCGGAGGTGCACAAGCATCCGCAGATTTGGTTTTCAGACAATTGCGGCGCCCACTCAAACGGTTGCAACGCCAGAACACTCGGCATTCACATTACTGTCACACCTCTCATAAGCTCTAGAAAAGAAGCCACACAAATTATGGATACGCAAGCTTAGGCTATCGAGGCGTTGTCTAATGATATGGCAGGTACTACAGTGTCACGGTGATTAATTTAATGGGTGAGGACCGATGGGTTGGCCCATCCACTTCGTTCGAGTTTGGTGTTCATCCGAGTCGCTGCCACTGGCTGGCAGGCGACCCTGTCAAAGGTGACATTGCTACAGAAAACCGTGACCGTCCCCGATTTCACCCACTCCAATCTGGGTTCATATCTGTTTCGCCTTTCTTGAATCGTCAGCCAGAATCCGAACATCTCCTGATAATTATACATACGCTTGCCAGTGTCTAGGCGCTTATGATAGTCCTCACGGGCATCTGTTTTGTGCATGTCAGGCATTGCAAAGCGGTTTCTTTTTAGCCAACTCCTACCCCGTCTATCGATATCTCTGCTACTTCCCACATTCTCGCGGTGAACGAGACCGTATACAGGTTGTGCTTGTGCAAGGCTTCCAAGGAAGAGTGGCAGAAGTGGAATGAGATGGGAGCAGAGAACTTTGAGCTGCATTCGAGTTGTAAGTTGTGAGTGTGACAGGTTCAAGTTGGTTTCCTCGGTCGACGCAGCTAATCACTCTCAGGCTGAGTCTTATAACTCATGAGGAATCTATCTTTTTCGCACGGAATACCATACATCAGATCAATGTATAGCCTCGCGAACGCAAGCAATGAATCCTTTTCTTGACTGCCCGTTGAGCGCTGACTCTTTTTTACACAGCTCTTCCGCCCATCCCGTAATAAAGCGGCAGACCTCATAGCAGTTCACAGCCTGATGTTTGATTGCTATGAGGTACACGGGTTTTTTTGGTGTAACTGACGGCGACCGTGATGGGCGCATCCTCGCCCTCGCCCTCGCCGACGACACGACGCCCTGTGGCCCCCGACCCCACCCACTCCCGGCCCTCAGTCAACTCACCCTCCCCTCCCGTTTGCCTACAAATGCGAACGCGAACGCTGACAATGCGTTTGCGTTCGTGTTTGTGTGCGGTAGTACTACTACTAGTAAAGTTCGCACTGGTACCACCCGTGGCCATGGGCCCCGGGTTCGACACGGGTACGGAGATTCCAACCCGAGACCCGTCACGGGTACCTGGCACTGGTACCCTTGCATTTCCGGCTGATGGGCCTTCGGTCCATCGTTGACCCGCCAGGTTTGCGCCCTGAAGTTTGGTCATTCTAATGTAACGTACATACCGCCGCCTCATCCTTCGAGTCAATTGACTAGTTCGAATGAATCCTACAGACAGTCGTCGCCACAAATTCAGACGCGTAATTCAGCATACCCATGAGGTGCTCTAATCCCAAGTGTCAGTTTGGCTTCGGGTTTAAACCGGCGGTATTGTACAAGCATCCGCTTTTGGTCACTGCGCTCACCCGCGGCTCAGCGCCCAACGCTGTAACAAAGTTTTTGATGATCACGCTTCATGTCACTGCATATTGGTATAGTGACTGTGATTTCATTGATCCGTTCTGCAATGAGCTGGGCGTAGGTTAACGTGAGTTTTGTACGCCAGGACCTCGCGCTATATTAACCTCCAAAATGTCATAATTCTCGTCCAGTCCTTACGCGGCACCAGCGCAACTGTCGAAGCGGTCAAAATATCGGTTCGAACATATAACTGCCGTGGGACGCGTGGAATATTTATTCCGTTCTCGACCAAAGGTCAATTGTCGGCCAGTCCGACTCATCAAAGGTTCTTTTTTTGCAGGGACGATGTCTGCCGATTTGCAAACCATTTTGCAGACCATCCAGCTCAATGACTACATCACCGGTATGAATTTCCTATCTTCTGTTCAGGATTAATCTTACGGATCGCTGCAGTCGCCATGGTCACTGCTGTCACATATGACTACTGTAAGTGCATACCGTGACTGAACTTCTCAAACTGAAAGGACTAATTTGATTTTACAACGGTAGTCCTTACCCTCTCAAGAGAGGTATGCCATTCATTTTCTACATCTTATGTGTTCCAATAATATTTCCAGATAGACTATGTTTGGGTGAGCAAGCAAGAACAGCTATGTAAATCCCCGACTGACAATACCATAGCACAGGCGATGGTCCTGGGTATCTACCTTGTTTTTCGTAGTGAGTACCAATGCTTCAAGTTGGATGATACTTATATTCTCAATTGACGATCCTACAGGTTCGCTATTTTGGACTTTGTTGGGCTATGTGAGTTTATAATTCCCGTGATTCACAAAATATACAGCTAATAATGGATCCACGCCAGTATTAATGGCCTAGGTATGATGCGAGCTAAATAGAGGTCGATTGAGCTGATCAGACACATTCATAGTTGGCAGCACCTTTATTCCTGGCCCTCTCTTGGTCAGTTTCCTTGCTTTACATCATGATCTTGTTTATCACTGATGATCATCTTTCACTAGACGTATGTATCTAATTCTTTCTTGTCAGCTGTACTGAAAACAGGTCTATAGGTGTAAGATTGATTTACTGCCCTTCCCACTATCAGTACGAGGAGGCATGAATGATTCGCAGGTACTGCACTTTATTTGATCATTTACTGGACATTTCCGATCTTCATTGCTGCTGCTGATTGTAAGTTCATGTACCCCCTGTTTCTGGCTTGACTGACTGTATTTTCCATTATAGTAGTGATGATTCTGCGTGTCTATGCGATGTGGCGTCAATCCAGATGGATTCTTGGTGTCCTCCTGTTCATATATGTACCACTGGTTATTATTTCTTTTGTGTTGGCAGGCATTTATTACAATCCCAATACGTCCTTCTCAGGTACGTCCTGTATTCCCACAATCTCATCTGACTGGTCCCTCATTTTTGCTATTAATTTCTCCAGTTACAATCGTCCAAGTTCTTGATTTCTCTTTTTGTGATGGTTTGAGCACCGTTCCCACCCCCCTGCTGCTTGGCATTTCGATTCCCCGTTTTGTTCTTGGCGTTGCGCTCTTGGTTCTTGCTGTCATCCCAACCTTGAAGCAGTCAGTTGAGATCTACAGAGCAACGAAAGCGTGGCAGTCTAACAAGAACATGCGAGGACTCACGAGGGATGGTATTCTGTATTTCCTGGTGTATGTCGCTACTTTCTTCTCGAGCAACTGCATGGACACTAACCGCCCCCAAACTGATAGGAACGTGATTTACAACACCCACGATATCATCGTAAATGCCAGTGGGCCTACGATCAGCGCTACAGCAACAATCTACCTCGCCTTGTTTTCTTCCATCGCTATATGCACCATAATGCCTCGGTTCATCATCAGCATACGAGAGCTCTATAATCCAGAAGCTCGTCGCGATTGGCAGGGCATCGACAGCGGGTTCGGTTTATCGTCGCAATCTACAGGCGGAAGAATGCCTACTGCATACACCGAAATCGTACAAGGACAGAGTCGGATCACGGAGGGTGACGAGGACGTGACGAGGGCGATGCCACTCCAAATGTTGAACGATAAAACACGTCAGGTATGAAACGTGAACAACGATGTGGCGATGAATCGGGAGAAAGCGTTGAACGCTCGATGGATTGGTACCACTTGGAAGAATGTCTCAGACTCATCTAGATTTCTTGTGCGCTTCCTGTGTTCAGAGATGTTTCGAGACGACGAACGAAAGTTTGAAATCCGTATCGACACGATGCTTAAACGTGAGATATGCGCAGTATGCGACGTCGCATTCTTTGCCACGCTTTGCTTCGGGGAGGAGAACAAGAGCAAAGGACGTCGCTACGCCATAGAGGTCCTCAGCGAGCGACCAATGATGGGCGGCGAAAACTGGAACTAATACTCATCGCCGTCCGCGGAGGTCTGACGGCCCGGGCCAGCGGTGCGAAGGGGTGGCCGGGGGGCGCGCTGGGTTTGAAAAGGCGACTCGGAATACAATGACTCCTCCAACTTGAAGATGCAAGTTGTGCTCTACCAGTATTGTAAGTGCCACGATGAGCTGTTAACGGTGGGTCAGACTGAGCCTAATGTAAATATCCGTTCTGCAGGACTTTGTTCCTTGTAGCGACGATTCAGCCGCCATCGTACGGACCGCTATTTTTACGGAACCATTACTCTCTGCTCGCACCAGAATGTCTGGACCACCGCGTGCATCGATGTCATCATCCGCTCCCGCCCCTTCATCAGATTCTCCTACTTGGGCACCCAACGAGGGAAAGCCACGGGAGTACAAGGACTGTATGTCATGTAGAATCGTCGGCACAGGTGCGCTCGGATTGACGGGTTTGTACGCGTTACGCATGGCACGTCCACGAGCTCCAGGGAGTGTCTTTGGAAAGATGATGATGGCTGGAATTGGGGTCGGTGAGTCACTTTAGTCTCATTGCGTTCTCTCCTGTGACAATGCCAGCGTTTTGCGCGGCCCGTCAGGCTGGAAACACAACCGTATACTGACACACGTTCCTCTTCCTACAGGATTTCTGGCTGGCAGCGTGGTAAGATGGAACATGACCCCCACAGAAATGCTGGGGACGTTTAACGACCAGCTCCGTGGTGCTCCGCGGCAACCTGGATCGTAATTCAGTCTGCGACATCTTGCATAGTTTGTTACATACAATCTCGAATTTTCTCGCATGGATTTCGCTTGCAACGGCATACAACATCTGGAAAACTTGAACTACTGTGGTGGGTTTCTTTCGCTATTCTCGTCTATTTGTCTCCCTAGTGGGACCAGGGACACCAGACACTTGACTCGTGGTTCGTAACTTATGGTTCAATTTTTGGCGGGTCGGGCCTATGTCAAGGGCTAATCTCTCTGTTGCATTTGACGACCCATTTTCATCAATTCGTACCAGGGTCAATAACCGAGCGACGAACTTCCTTGACGCTTTGGCCCTCTATGCGTGAAAATAACCTAACAGGATGAATTTCCTTGTGGCCAAGAAAACTTGCACCGACGTAAGCACACTTTCCGGCGGTCAAGATACTTTCGAATTGACGTATAGCGCTGACTGGCACCTCTCCATCCCCAACCCACCTGAATGCAATCGACCAAGCGGTTGGACCCACATCCGCTTCCCAACCCGCCCCACGCATATTACGGCTACGGTAGATTGAAATAGTGTGTTCGATGTTCGTCTCACAGCTTGACTCATTCGGCACCGGTATACTGCGTCTGTAAGCTGAGGCCACCAACCTCCAGGATGTCGACCACAGATACTTTATGACTCCTCCACAGGGACAAGCTGTTTTGTCATGCAAGCACATTAGTGTCTGGTCTCTCCCCCGCGTTTTTATTTTGTCGTCTGGAATTGACCACACCGCATGGGCATTGGGCACTAACATCCTAGGGTCACGTTTATATAACTTCATCCTATTGGGTATCCTACTTGGAGTCCATCACAAGTCTTTGTACGTACCCCTTGGTAGTACTAGTACTTGGATCAGATCACCATTCGTGCGGCTGTGAACTGCGCAGCCTTCTCGTTTGAGCTCGAAACCCAAGGACAAGTCATGTCGAGTCAGGCAACGCCATAAGCAGGTGTGGAGAAAGTCACGTGTAGGGTTCATGAGGCAACCAAGCGACTCACAGCATGTCAAAAGCCACATGCAGCGGACCTGCAGTCCCTTTTATTTCTTCGTCTCTACGTTCACGACCACCCTCAAGTTTACATCCAACAGATTTACTAGAGCACACTGACAAGCACACTAGACAAGACCGAAGTCAAACGACACCAATTACTACTCCCGGTCTAGCAGCCCCACTGGGGGCAAACATTGACGTCGTTACAGCCCCTTCTTGATGATCCTCCAAAATGATCCACTCCAGCTCGGAAACGACGTCTACATCGCCCGCTACAATCAGCCCATTCTCCACCTATTCTCGTCTCAGCGAGGCCACCTCTGACGGTCAGTTTCACCCTCTCTCATCTGCCCATTCGAACGAGACTGAACCCTCCATCCTCCTATTGTCCCATATGAACGCTCACCGCGCGTTCCCGCGTTCCCACCGATCCCCCTTGTTCATATCCGCGGAATCACTTACGCACATCGATCGTACGCTTATCGCCGCGCCCTACAGAAGCACCCGATCTCGGCGCCTTCAATTCCGTCTTCCGCGAACTCCAACAGCTCCAGATCGGTCCGCCCCGTATCCTCCACACGTCCTTTCCTACCATCGCAGTCCACGCCGCGGACGATCTCGAAGACGGCGAGCACGCGTCCGAGTCGCCGCGCTCGGCGCTCTTGTCTGCACTCCCTACGGACTCGGAGGCGAACGCGGGCTCGACGGTGTGGACGCAGGGGATTATTGCGTCGTATTTTGATCCGTCGGTGGCGAGCGCACAGACGCGGAGTACGGTGGACGACCGGTCACGTGCTACGGACAGCAGCTGGACGGACGATGATCATGACGAACGGGGGGATGGTGCGCGTGTGCGCCGCGAGGACGCGGGGTCGGATTCAGAGACGGAGGGCGAGGGGGACCCGCATGCGTTGACCGTCGTGGGGTCGGTCGCGTCAGACCTGGCGGGCCTCGTCCCGGATGGGGTCGTCAACGACCCAGAAGCTCCAACCTTGGGCACGATCGACAGCGTGATCCAATTTTTGATGTCAGAGAGGGATAGGGTTCAAGCGGGCCGGTTGGCGGAGAGAAGGATGGCGCGACAACATTACAGTTCGACGTCGGATGGAGGGGTGAAGGCGAGTCAGGATGCGGACGCGAGGCGGGCCAAAAAGCGGCGGAGGAAGAAACCGATCAAGACGATACAGATATTGAGGCGCGAGATGCCGGAGACGGTGTCTGAGACGACAGTGCACGCAGAGGATGTGAGCGGCGACGCGGACCGAGATGATGCAGATGCGGATGTGCTAGAGGCCGAGGGCGACTCGTCCTCGTCGCTCGATAATGCGCACCACTACCAGTCGACGCCGTCGACGCCTCCTCGGACGAATCGCGTCCTCATTAAACGCGAAGTGTTGAAACACAGCAAGTCGACACCGACACTCAAGGTCCAAACGATACCCCCTGATCCGCAGATCTTAAAGTTACGATGTCTTGCGCATAAATTGCGACTCAGGTTCCCGGAGGACTATGAGCGTATCACTGCCTTGCTTACTCAAGACTTTAGTGGCGGAGACTCTGATTTCTCTGATCCCAGAGGGCCAGCACCGCACGCCATGGATACCCTGATACACGTCTTCATTGACCAGTTGAGTCGCCCCCTTTTATGGTGTTTTATATCCTGATCGGCATGGTCTGACACTGATCCGCACAGCTCGAATATTCTCATTGGACTTCTCACACATTTCAAGAAACACCGTCCGTTGTCACGTCGTCCGAAACGTCTCTCACATGCAGCACTTGCGCTGCTTCTAGAACGGGGTCGACCGATTACGCGGCGATGCCTGGTGGCCTCTTCACCGTTATATCAACCGATAGAATCGGCCATCCAGCTGGGCTACGATGTCCGGATATACGCACGTGTGCCAGACCATGGGAATGGCCCGGACAGGCGACATCCGCACGCGCCCGACTCTGCCTCGCCGCGCAGCGGCAACTGGCCGAAATCTGATACGAATCTTGGGTCTGCGCCCTCTTCCAAGACACACATGCGCGGACGCTCGACTGAGAACATCTCGACGGACTCGGACCGTGCCGCCGGCAGCATCAGTGTGAGTGTGAGTGGCAGCGCTGCGCGTGCGGTCGCTGGACCGTCTGGGACGACGACGACGCGGATACGCTATAGAGAACAGGGCGTGGACGAACTCCTCCAGCTCAAACTCCATCAAGCGATCGCAGCGACCGATCCGCCTCCTCCCAATGCCACGATCGTGCTCGCAACCGGGGATGGCAACGTGGGTCAGTTCAACGAGGAGGGGTTTTTGGGCCCGGTTCGATTAGCGTTGCAGCGCGGGTGGAAGATCGAGTTGTACGCGTGGGAAGAGGGGCTGAGTCGGGCGTGGAAGAGGGCGTTTTCGGACGGACCGTGGAAGGAGCGGTTTAGGATCATCAAGATGGAGGATTTTGCGGAGGATTTGTTGGGGGTGGAGGGGAGGTAGGTCGTGCTGTACTTTTTGTGCCCTTTTCTTCTTCTTCTTTTCTGGTTTGATGGGCTGTTCGTTCTCGTTTCGCTTTATCTTGGGATGGATTGATCACGTCGTTGTATCCGATGACGCACGAATTGCTTTGTGTTAGCTTGCATTTTCCTTGCACTTTGTATCGTTACATATCCTCGGTGGCTTGTAACTGTAATCATGTGATTCTTTGATGACATTTTTAGGTTCCGTACGATGATCAGCTGAGCTTCCAAGATAGCCGCGTGAGGTGGGCAAATCTCTCGATCTCCTCGTTGCACTGGACTCCTCGTGAAGTCAAACGGGTTCTGCTATGGGTTCAGATTCACAGCCATCGCTTCCTTTTGGTGATCTTTCCATCTTATCTCTCACGATGAGAATCAGGAAACAAGATTGCGGCGCCGCGTGTCACTTTGGGTGCCGTACTGGGTCAATCTGTCGGTCCAATCAGTGATCCCGGAAGGTGGGGCGAGAAGGGCACGAAGACGGTCATGAACACACGTTGCTACGTCCTCTCTCTCCCCGATTATAGTTCGACGATCAACCGGTGCACGTCGTCACCCGCTACACCATGGCTACTTCCCAAGAACTTGAAGGAAGCAGCACATATCGAGCTCCGTTGGCTTCCGCGCCACACGCTGCCACTGCTCGGCGCAACAGCTTTGCCGCAATGAATTTACGTAGTTGTCTCAACGTAACTGCCTCGCATTCAAACAAACGGGATGCGAGCAACACTTTGTACATTTGGGAGAGCACAAGGCGAAACAAGGTCGGTTCCAAGTTGGCAAACAAACTGCCTGTGACAGGCCCTTATCTTGTTGCAGGGTAGCAAGTCGCCCACATTACGTCACCCTTGATTGTTGAGACTCATTTTGGTCACGTGTGGATGCGTTCTGAGGGTCTAACGAAACCGAGGGTAAAACCGTGGCGAAATGGCCATCGATCACGTCCAGTCTGAATCTTCCTTCTTCGCTGCATCTTTCCCTCCGCTCCTCCGTGCACGGCGATGGCGTTCAACGACATGTTCCCCGCGGCGCTTCTCGCCACGACGCTCACCATCTCCTACGCCCTCTACCGTCGGTTCACCAAACCAAAGGCCGTCGCGCCACTTCCCCCTGGTCCGAAGCCGCTCCCCGCAATCGGAAACGTGGCTGATCTCACCTCCAAGGAACTCTGGCTCAACGCTGAACGGTGGGCAAAGGAATACGGTCCGTATATGCCATCTGGTGGTGCCCTTGTGCTGATTTTTCTTCGTCGCACAGGTCCCATCACCTACCTCCATGTCGTCGGTCAGGGACTCGTCTTCTTGAACAATGCCGAAGTGGTGCTCGACCTGATGGACAAACGCGGTGCGATTTACTCTGACAGGGCCCATCTCGTCATGCTCGGGGAACTGTACGTTTCCCTTCTTCCCTCTTCCCTCTCACCACGACCCTCGTCTCACATCCGCCCGATCAGGTGTGGATGCGAGAATATGGTGGCGTTTACTCCACACGGCGATCAAGCGCGCCGTCAGCGGAGGCTGATGCAAGCTGCGTTCGGGTCGTCCAGTATCAAACGCTACCAGCCGTTGCTCCAGCTTGAAACGAAGCCGTTTCTCAAAGGGCTTCTCGAAGATCCGCTCAAGTTTCAGGACCACCTCCGTCGGTGCGCCCATTTTTTTTCCTCCCATTTTTTTGAACCTCCTTGTGAATCGGGTTTTGACTGAATCACGTGGTCAGGTATGCAGGCGGGTTGACATTGTTGGTCGTGTATGGACACCACGTCAAGTCGACCGACGACGCCTATCTCAAGCTCGCCGACGACTGTATCTCGTTGCTCGCCAATCGCATCGCTTCTGGCGGTGGTATCTGGCCTGTCGACATCTTTCCTGCCTGTGCGTCTTCTCAACACACGTTGACTTGGGGACGCTTGTTGACGTCTGCCGTGCAGTGAAACATTTACCAAACTGGTTCCCTGGCGCGGGATTCAAGCGAAACGCGGCCATATGGAAGAACAAATTCCAAGAGTTTGTCGATGAGCCTTATGCGTTCGTCTTGAACGAGAGGGTATGCCCACCTTTTTTTTACCTGTCCTGCATCCCGCTGATGGGTGTGTATAGCGCAAGGGTACTGCCAAGGCGTCCTTCGTCTCTACGATTCTAGATCAAATGGAGAACAAGGACGGGCTCGACAAGCAACAGGACTTTGATCTGAGATGGACGGCGAACTCGATGTATGCGGGCAGGTCAGGCACATTTATTTGACACGCTCTTGTCCTTCTCGCTGACGACTCTGGCAAGCCAGTGTGGACACGGTACGTGTGGCTCTCATCCTGCCCTTCGCGTGAACACGTAACGACGAGACGACCCTTGATTGACAGACTATCACGACCATCTCTCATGTCCTCCTCGCTCTGGTGCAGCATCCCTTGGTGCTCAAACGCGCACAGGCAGAAATCGATGCGGTCGTTGGACAGAACCGATTGCCAGGATTTGAAGATCGTTCGTCGTTGCCGTATTGCAATGCCGTCTTTACAGAGTCGCTGAGATGGGGTGCGCCCGTACCTTTGGGTATGTCCTAGTGCGCGCAGCGTTACGTATAGATGGATGCTGACGTCCGTCGTAGGCCTTCCGCACCGGTTGATGGAGGACGACATTTACGACGGTATCTTTATACCAAAGGGATCATTCGTACGTCCACTCACGCGCTTCGTTCGTGCATAATGCTGATCCAACGACTGCATGCTAGGTGTTTGCGAATATCTGGTACGTCTGAGTTGAATGTATGCGCGCGTAAGCTGATCGGGACGTGTCCGCCAGGATGATTCTCCGTGACGAAACCCTCTTTCCGAACCCCCACGCGTTCGATCCGGAGCGGTACCTGGTACCGGCTGAAGACGAGGCGACGGAACGACGACGTGATCCACGGTCGTACATCTATGGCTTTGGAAGACGGTGAGTGCGTGCCTCGAGCTACGCGTGCCAGTGCTCACGTGTGCGCTGCCTTGTGGTAACAGCCGATGTCCGGGTATGCATCTCGTCGAGTCGTCGGCGTGGTTGCTCATGGTGTCTATGATCGCCACGTTGGATATGGGCAAGGCGCTGGATGAACACGGGGTGGAGATCGAGCCCGAAGTGGTCTTTGAGAATTCAATTTTCCGGTACGTGTCGGTGTCGGAGGAGGGGCGTGCGGATACACTGACGCCGACGCTGTGTGATACATAGTATCCCGAATCCGTTCAAGTTGTCGGTCAAACCGCGATCAGAGGCGGTGTTGAAATTATTGTCTGAGGAGGTGGTGACCGCGTGAGTGTGTTTTGAACGTTTTTGATGTTGTCCGCAGACGGGATCTGCGAGTCCTGGACGTGGGCCAAAGGAGTCCCACGCCGCTCTTTGTCTCTCCCTGACGTGTATGACTAGACTCCCCCTGTGGGCCGCTTTTTTTTTCTCTTGCCTGCCTTCTGCCTTTTTTCTGTCGTCGCCCGATCCACATGTGCGGAGGAGGCGTTTCACCTCGTTTGTTTTCCTTGTTTTTCTTTCACGTTCTTGACGATGAGCTTTGTGACGAATATTTATGTATGCGACGTTTTCGGACGTCGAGTTTTGACGAGCTCGTTACGATTAGCCTTGATGCCACGAATCATAGTCTTTATGCCTTTTCGCTGTGCGTCTGACTGGATCCTTTTGGTAAGTCGCAAAGTGCAAATTTGATAGTAATAGGTGGTATTGCGTGACCAACCAAAGCGCCAGCGGAGACACCAGAAAGGGAGTTGCAAGGAGGTCTACAGCATCTTGACAAGCGCGCTAAACGCACACATCGATCATTTTCAGACGACAAAAAGCGTTTCCATTTTCGGGGACTGCGGGCGCATCGAACAATCGGAGGAAACAAACTAATCCTGCATATCCTAATAGGTAGTGGGAGATCCATCTCTCTCTCTCTTCCTGTATGTGTCTGCCTAGGTGGCATCGCCACTGGGTCATGCGCTCTGGTAGTTGCCCGGCGCAGGTTGCGGCACCGGTGCGACGATGTTCATCTTGGGTGGTGGCGGAGGTCCGCGCGAGGCAGGGGCGCGCGGTTCGTCGTCGACGACTTGGTAGCCTTCGCGGCCGGACGAGGTGAAGCCGCCGGGCATGGACCAGACTGCGGACGAATCGTCAGTACGGGGGGAGGGAAGGGAGGAGAGAGAGAGACGTGCCGGTAGGACCGCTGACGTCGGCGCCGAGACCCATGAATTGGGAGCCTCGTTGGTGGAGGGCTGCCAAGAACGTCGCCGCGGTGGGCAACTGTGTGGTGACAAGTAGGTTGTGTCAGCGGGCGCGGTTCCATCCATGCGGACGGGGTACGTGCCTTGAGTAGCCAGAGGAGGAACAAGAGGATTCTAGACAAGGTGTTTTGCTCGTGTCTGAACACCCAGATGATATCAAAGAGGATCGAGGCCGTCAAGGTTCCGCAGAACTGGGGCAACAGCTTGAGTTGGGAGTAGGGGCACAAGGGGACATGGGGACAGCGTACCAGTTTGAGCGACTGTGGGGCGTCGCTGCTCTCGTGAACGAGCGTGCCGAAGAGGAAGATGGGGAGGTTATACGCTGGCGCGGCGAACGGGCTGAGGATAAAGGATAATATCTGCAGTGGGTGTTGAGGATCATCGTCATCATCGCGGGTAAACAGCAGCGAAAAAGGGAGCGTACAGCGCCGCCTAGGACGAGTTTTCCAGGGTCGAGTCCTTGAATAAAGTCGGCCATGATCGTGGTTTGTTTGCGAGTCGCTGTTCGCAGCAGCGTGAGTATTTGACAAGCAGTGCCACTTCGTCTCAAGGTTCTTGACTAGACTTGTCCTCAAGAACATCTCAAACGAAATTCGCAGTCATCATGGCATGCTCGTCAAGAGTACGAGTAAGCGTCTATTGTGTGACAGGAAACCGACACGCGCCAAAGACTCGGTGCTGATGGCGGGACTTGGCATGGTTCCGGGCACACGGGTCCACTGGGGTGGTCCTCTGAGGCATTGATGGTATAGAGATTAGTCGCCAATCCGTGGCCGATCAAATAATGCCATCGATAACTGGATGGCGTTCAAACTGGCGGTTTTCATTCCGAGTGTTCCTACGTGTACGCTCATGCCGCAGTTGGCTTCTCACATTTAATGGACGTGTGAGCGGATCTCGCAGATGGTCATTGGCTGTTTGCGCGGACGGGACGGAATAGCGACGTATCGCTAAGATGAAACGCGTGTGGTATGTTCGCAGAGAGATAAGCTGGGTATCGTCCAACCCGGTGCAGTAGAGATAGAGACCAGTCCTAGAACACCAATCCACAGCACAGACTAGGATGGTTTACCGCGAGCATGTCCTTATCACAGGCGCTGAACGAGCCATGCTGCAAGTCGAGACGCGCATACTTGCTGTGTCGGTATGAGGACAAAGACAGTGATTAGCAGTGAGAAAGCTTAAGGTACATACCCTGCCAAACAGAACCCCATAAATACCTTGCATTTCGACCACCAGCACTAGTGAACGTTGTCCACGACGCTCAGCAGTACCACTACCGATACCCAGCAAAGTACAACAGCAGATACCCACCGCGACGATCTGAATGACATCTAACCAAGAATACTACCATACTGTCCCGCACAGCTATGCGAACCCGCCCTACAGCAACACTCACGACCAAGACCACGACTACGACCACGACCCCGTTCTTCCTGGTGGTGTACCCCAATGGAATATCATCCAGCCCGGAGTAAGTTTAAAAGAACGAGCAATGCCCAATGTCAGTCTCTCATGACTCCCACTTCCAACATAATCAACACTACAGGACGATCGCAGTATCATTGACCGCCTGCATTCTTGTATACACAGGTTTCACAACCTGCTGGTTGGATACCGCCCGACGACCAGCTCTTCATCAGGGAATACGGCCCACCAGGCGATCATCATATGCTGCCCAACGTCGAGTTCTTGAAGCAACATTTCTTCAAGGAAGGAAGGTTGACAGAGAAGCAAGCGCTGCAAATCCTCTCCAAAGCGACGTCCATCTTGTCTCGTGAAGCAAATCTAGTCAACGTAGGGAGTCCAGTTACAAGTGAGTACACGTGCTCTTTGTCTCGGTCGTCATCAAGGCAAATGACTGGTCACGTGACATCGTCAAACTTGTCTAGTATGCGGGGATATCCATGGACAATACGTGAGTTCTCGTCCACGTCACTTCAAATCGCACGTGGATGAACTGATGCACGGGGCTTACCACAGTATGACCTCATGAAACTCTTCGAGATCGGAGGGAGTTTTTCAGACAGCCACTATTTGTTCCTTGGTGATTATGTAGATCGCGGAAATTTTGGCATCGAAGTGCGTGTCCTTTAGATCTGTCCCACTGACTCACTAAAGCTCACCCTTCGTACTTCTAGTGTCTCTTGTACCTCTACGCCCTCAAGATCCAACGCCCCAAAGATATCACTCTCCTACGTGGCAACCACGAATGTCGACATCTGACTGAATATTTCACTTTCAAGCGCGAATGTACGCATTGTCTTCGCGCAAAGTCCAGGGTTCGCCCGAGCTTAATGTGATGAGCGCCTTCTTTCTTGGAACAGGCCTTCACAAGTACTCTCAAGACGTTTACGACGCATGCTTGGAATCCTTCAATGCACTGCCCGTCGCTGCACTCGTCGACGGTCGCTTCTTTTGTGTTCACGGTGGCCTTTCCCCTGAGCTCATCACCCTGGAAGATCTCCGACGAGTACGTTTACGTTTACATCATTACCCTTGCATTTCTGTTTCCGGATCATGTACGAACGTATGGTTGACGGATATGTCCACAGCTCGACCGTTTCCAGGAGCCCGGGTCAAGTGGCTTGCTATGTGACCTGCTGTGGTCAGACCCCGTCGTGAATTTCGGATACGAACAAGAGGCTTCCACACATAGTCCTGCTTTGCCACCAGGCTCGACGTTCGAACACAATTCGACGCGAGGGTGTTCGTTTTACTTCACGTGAGCGTCTCATTCCTCGAGTGGATGTCTGATCACGAACAGCAACCTGGCACGATGCAAAGATACGAGGCGGCGTGCAAGTTCCTCGAGCGGAACAACCTCCTTGGGATCGTGCGTGGTCACGAAGCCCAGGACGCAGGGTGCGTTCCCGGGTCTCTCCCATCGCCTCCCTCACGCGTCGACTATGCTCCAGGTATATGATGTACCGCAAAACGCCGACCAAGAAGTTTCCCTCTGTGATCACCGTCTTTAGCGCGCCCAACTATCTCGACGTGTACCACAATCGCGGGGCCGTCATCAAGTACGCCAACAAGAACATCACGATCAGGCAGTTCAATTCGAGCAGTCATCCGTATTGGCTGCCGAACTTTATGGATGGGTTCACATGGAGTTTACCCTTTGTCGGCGCTAAGAGTAGGTCGCTTTCACTAGATGTCGATGTGAGACGTGCTGACGGGTTCTGTGTTAGTCACGGAGATGTTGCTTGCGATCCTGGCGACGTGTAGTCCGGAGGAGTTGGAAGGGGAAGAAGAGGAAGAGGACGAGGATTTGCCTGTAGATCTCGCGTTGCCGCCTACGGAGCTCTCTGCAAGACGGCAACAGATCAAGAACAAGATTTTGGCGGTCGGGAAAATGCAACGGGTGTTCCAGCTTTTGAGGTGCGTGTTGAAATTGCGGGTTTGGTTGTCCGTGGGTGGGAGTCAAATCTTACGGGTTGTATCTGCGATCGACGCGGTACCCACTCTTACTTTACCTTGCTTCTCTCCTCTGACCGATCGTTGATACCCCTCGGTTTCCTTCTATAGAGAGGAAGCCGAAAACGCCTCCGAGTTGTCGACCTTCCCCGTCGAAGACCGGAGAGGCCCCGACATGCTTACCGCACAGGGTGCACAGATCCGACACTATATCCGCAATTTTGCAGACGCGTGCGTGTATTTCTCTCACCGTATGCCTGTTGTAGAACTGACCTATGTCCCATCTACACCTCCCACGACGCCGCTGCCGCGATGCGCGCACGCCCGCCCGCCAACAGTCGTCGCTCCGATCTCGCCAATGAGCGTCTACCCAAGTTCGAGCTCATGGAAAACGGCAACTACCCTGTCATTCCCGCCCCGAGCATGCGTCGTCGGGGCTCCAACGACCTCGAAGAGCTCGGCATGGAGATTCGCAGGCTAGAAGAAGAGGTAGGCGGGTACAGCGACGACTCGGACGTGGACGTGAGTCGGGTGCAGCAGCAGAAGCTACATCAACAGAGGATGATGGAGCGGATCGTGGAGACGAGGCGGAGCAAGGTGACAACGAAGACGACGTCGTCCAAGAGGTACGAGGGTGCGTGAGAGGGAGGGACGGGGTGATCTAGAGGGGATCTAGGGCTATCAGATTGGGCGTGCGTCTGAGAGAAAATGAACGTGTTTTTTTTTACTCGCTTGTTGTTTGTTGTATCGTTCTCGCATGTCGTGTGCTGTACATGCTTGTTTAGATGTTGTTAATTACGCCTCACGCTCAGGCTGTTCGTTGGTGGTCGGTGTGAACGAATACGTTTCTCATCGGGGCTTGACAAGAGCCGTTCTGCAGTCAGCGTGTGTGGAACGTATACCCCTGGCCTGCAATTTGTTGGACTCCCCGAGCGAGATGGTATGTACACCGCAACTATACCATACGAGGACATCCAACCAACCGACCCCCGAGCTTCCCTACATCTCATCAACGAGTGGCATACGAGGCTTCATGTGACGAAAATGTCAGATCGCGGTATGCATCGACACAGACGCCCCCAAAACGCATATACGCCACCACGGTGTGACGCTTGGGTGATGCCACATCGTCAGTGGTGACTCGACCCATCTTACGTAGACGACGCTCACCTGAAATGTTCGTATGACGAGACGGAACACCTCGACCCATCTTACGTAGACGACGCTCACCTGAAATGTTCGTATGACGAGACGGAACACGTGGTCCGAATCTGCATCCACCGCAGTGGTTCCGTCCGCGGTACGTAGTAGCGCTTGTACTGTAGGGGACGCGGATGGGCGGTACGATGCAGGGTCAACGGTCGTCGTCGTTCCCAAAACGTGGTTGGAGCTTTGCTTTCCCTCCGAGTCCTGTCTTCAGAGCCGCTGGCTCTGCGTTGGCCAGTGGCCTTGAAGGCTGGATTCAGAGGCTCGTCTCTGAATGCAAGGATGTCTTGAAGCCCCTGATAGACGCTGTCTGCAAAATAAGGATATGTCTATAAAGAGGAAACCGTCCCTCGTTGCGAAAAAGTAAAAAAGGGGTACACACACGTCGAGCAAATTCATTGTCGTTCGCCCCCCTACTGACCACAATGAAAGGCTATTAATAGGAGGATACGTTATGCTGAGGCAGTTCGGAATAACCGATATCTGCAGCGCCGCCCCGGATTAGCCGATCTCCAGGACATGGCTACAAGGTTCCTCTGCACCAACGAAAAAGGCACAATCCCAGAGCACGGTTTTCACGGATTGGCGAGAGCGGTCGCTCACCGCTGGCAATGTCGCGTCATGAGACAACAACTTTGCAGATATGGGTGCCTCTCCGGGATTCTGACGATTGCGGTAATCGACAAGGATATATGGGCGCACAGGCTCTGACAAAGGCATTCCTCGGAGATTTCGAAGTCGTCTGGTCGATACTTCTAAGAACGAGATCACCAAAGCTGTGTCAAAGTGATACTTGCGGGACGACCGTCGTAGAGCTCTACCATGCAAAAGTCAGCGTTCAATAGAAAAGTTTCGCAAGGTCACAATAAAAATTGATCTGACGAACATTGAGGTTGCTGCGTGCCGCGAGAAAGAGGGTTGAGCTAAGCAATATAAGAGCGATCAGCTGTTGACCAAGGGACCCCATCAACACAGATTGGACCCTTCTAGATGAAGCAGTTGGCTCTGTTAAAAACTATGACCGAAGCCATGTGACTCACTGCAGACGATCCCCGTAAGTAAAAGCCAGCGCTGCGTAGAAAAGAACTGTCTGCTATGCCATAAGACTACGACAAAAATTGATCCGATGAATAGTACTGCCTGCCCAAATGACGGTCAGCCGAGGAGTATAAATGTAGGCTGAGAAGCACGTCTGCAGACATCGTCAGACAAGTGGAAATGCACCAAACATGCAGCTCAAAGCGTCCCTTTTCCATTCCACCGCGCTATTGGCGGATCGCAGATGGGCCAGTGGCCTGATTTCGGTGTCTCGTCACCCGGAGTTACCGAAGTCCGCCACGAGGGCATCACCTGGGCCTGTGGACCGGGTGCCATCGGTAAGTGATGAGAACCGGTACTGGACTGGCGTCACAACCAGAGGGCCAGTCCTTGGATATCCAGGACCCAGAGGGCCTCACTCCTCTCTCCCGTCGTCCATCCAAATGATAGCAAAAACCACTTAGTATGCATCGCCTTGCATCCACCACGCAACGTTGTCCCTGGCACTTGTACAGTGTCCTGTCCACTGTACGGTAGGCTCGTTCCAAGTCTGTCGTTGTCAGAAAACGACTATTCAGCGGATACCGGATGGTTTGCTTCATTCATGCTACGACAGCATGTAACCCGAGCATGTTCACGGATTCGCTCTAAGATAGAGGCGTCGTTGACAAAGATTGCGATGTGATAGAGAGGACATAGCTGTGACATCGCATTCGTCGAGATCATCATATGGCCGCGTATCCATGCATCACCACCCCCTGTTGAAAAAGAGTTACACCCATGGTCATGACGCGCTTCGAGTACAAGGCATATTTCAAAATACCTCCAAGATGCTACCCAAGTCACAGAATGTCCAGTATACGTACGTTCTCTTGATTTTTCACTGTAATTAAGCTACCCGCCGCGACCCGCCTATAATCCACCGGCCGTCGACCCGAGGCCTGTGTGACCTACAGCGCCCCAGAAGGCTCGCTTCTCCCTGTCCATCGGAGTCGTCGTTTGCAAATGAACTGAATGCGACAGTAGTTCAGGTTCAGGAACCAACGAGGAATCATCATCGGTTTCTTTGTCAGATCTCTTCATCGTCAGAGTGGGGTGATGGTGGCGGCGCAACGTCGTCGTCCAAGAGCGCTTAGCTTCGCGCTCCAGGATAGCATCCAGCGACGGATGAATCAGATACAGTGATTTCATCTGAGAAAGGTCATGTCTCGTCTTGATTTCTACCATCCGAAAGGTGGGAGCCTTGTCCGCACGGTAAACGCGGCCACGGCGTACGTGTTCGTTAGTAGGATGAGTTCGAAAGCAATGCATGGAGGTTTCATTCGACTCGCTGCAAACCAAGGTGCCGGAAGCCCGTTGAGACGATAGAAGAGTGTCAGGGCTACGTCAAGGTCGAACGAAGAGTGAGACTAGTGAGATGTGGACCATGATCCTCTCAGGCTCTAGTTTCCCACGGAGCCCTTTCCGAGGGCCATCAATGCGGCTGTGGTAAATCTGCCAGGGCCGACGTCCAACCATCTGTGTGGAAGTCACTGGCCGAGTACGTACTCCCATTGCTGTTCGTGAGAGTACCGTTGCTTCGTAGCCTCAAGCAAAAGCCAGTGCTACATAGAAAACATAGTCTACTATATTATGTAAGTAAATAAGGCTATGACCGAAACTGATCCGATAGATCATGATGCATGCCCTGCGATGAATATAAAGCAAGCAGCAATTACAGGCTAAGAAACTTCCAACTTGTGCACAGATACCATCAAACAACCCATAAATGCAACTCAAAGCAAAGTTCTTTTTCCATTTGACTGCGCTTTTGCCGTTCTTCATCGCAACCTTGGTTCAGGCGGGCCCTGTGCCAGTGCATCGTGCTCTCAGCAAAGTAGAGGGGAATAGCCAAGTCGTCGGAGTCGATCAACAAGGTATATGGTTTGGGAAAGTACCTTGCATGAAGCTGATATCCTCTACAAAGATGGGATCTCTCCGCAGTTTATGGTAAGCCCTACTGGCGGATCCCCAGGTGGCAGCAATAATTGGTCAGTATAATTTCAATAAATGGATATTTTGGCTCACGATTCAGCGCAGGAGGAGTTGACGTTGATCTCACGCACTTTACCGGCGGTGTTCTGCGGGTGCTTGGGCCTTCCTAGTTCTGTAGTGAATGCTTTGTATGTATCTACTGTACCAACCGCTCTTCGATCGCCGATGTGCTGACCGGTAATATTCTTTCTCGATGGTCAGCATCTGCCATCACTGGCAATACAGGCTCATCCTGTTGGTACGTACCTGGCAACGTCGTTCACATGGAGATTAGCGAAACAAAATAGCAGAGCAACCATGGGAATCAGCAGAGAAATTATGCTTCGTACGCCTCATTTTCATCGAATCCTGGTCTATACAGGTGTCCCGGTGCACGCGTGGCTTCGCCTTACGTTTTCGGTCTCCTTCACATGGGCCGGACGACACGTTCCAAAATCGGTTTGTCGTTAATATGATCAAGACTCGTAAGATCTCTGCACCCCGATCCTTCTGGTCGGTATGCCGGGGACGTTACACAAAACGGCACTAGCTCAGCCGGTGTTGGGTTCGCCATATTACCTGGTGGCATGAACCGAACAAGGACACTGGACCCTTGACCGGACCGGACACTCACGTTTCTGAAAATAGACTAGTCTTCCGCCTGAATATTGGTCGGGCCAAGATAAAGTCTCATCAATGTCTGAAACGACTTCAAGTTCCCATGACTCTTTGCTTTCGTCGATTGTTGACCACGCTGAGGCGTTCGTGTGTCCAAAGGGGACGATTATTCCAATTGTTCGTAAGAGCGCCACGCTTTGATGATGGATGTACAACAGGAAACAGTCGGCATATCGATAACTCACGATCACCTAAACGATGTGTCACTGCTACATAAAACGGGATTTCATTGTCTGCCACTGGCACAAGGCTGTGACTAGAATTGATCTGATGGGCCATGCTTCGTGCCCGAATGATGGTCTGTGTCCCCCGATGAATATAAGAGTGAGCAGTCGTGAACTGAGAAACCAGGGTACAGATACCATCAGACAACACACCAAGCATGCAGCTCCAAGCATTGTTTTTCCTTTTCGCTACGTTTTCGCCACTTTTCATCGCCACTTTGGTGCAGGCAGGCCCTGCGCACGGCGGAGCCGATAAACGAGGTATGGTCGGTTTGGGAAGATACCTGGCATTGACTGACATCCTTCACAAAGAAGGGATCATTCAGCGTGCCAATAAATCTTTTCAAGACGAAGGGAGTGAGGGAAAAGAAAATCGGAAGAGAATGGAGGAGGAGCCTGAGAGTGATTTGGTACGCATCCCCACAGGCTGGAAAGAGAATGATCTTGTCTTGTCTTGATTTCTACCGTCCAAAAGTCAACAGTATCTATGCGATAAACACGGCTTGTGCCGCCAATGTGCGTGTTCGATAAGGCGGCGGGAGAGTTGGGAGTTCGAAAGCAATGCATGAAAAATTCATCAAATTTGCTGTGAATGAAGGTGCCGAATCCCCTTGATATGGTTGAATGTTTGAATAACGGCAGGGCTACATCGAGGTCAAACTATGGGGGTAATGAGGTAACCATTCAGATGGGCAGTGACAGTGAAATACGCAACGGTGCTAGTCCATAGAATATGGTGATGTGGGCAGACAGAGAGCTATTGGAGCTGCAGGAGCACCAAGTCCACGCACGGACACTCACGTCTGCAGATCCGAAGATGAGACAACAGATGTCCTAGCGAAGCATTCCATTCACCATGGATTGCAGATAACTTACTGGCAACTGAGAAAACGACAAGAAGTGAGATGCAGCATCGTCGACCAGTGTTGGCACTTGCCGTGTCGAAGCGAGTCGTAACTCCCTCTGAATGTTGGTCAGGCCTTCAGGCCAGGGCAAAGTGCCATCATGTTGATCAATGTGAGGCGCCCATTGGTCTATGTAGAAGTGAACGGGTACGTATTCCAAATGCTGTTTGTGTGTGATAGAGCCACGCTTGTCGGATGATGAGTGCAAAACACGAAGCAGTTGGCCGGTCAATAAACTGTGGCCACCCGCGCCGAAGTCACGAAGAGAAGAACCGCATAAGCGGACGCCACCGGTGCTGCGGATTTACTGTCTCCCACTGTGCCACAGGCTTTGACCAAAACTGATCTGATGGATGATCATGCTCGTCGGATACTATGAAGGGATCAATTATGAAATTGATGTGGCCTCGCTGCGTCGCAGGGCTGTTCACAGCCTAGGCTGACATGCTGGCATGTATCATTACGCGAGCGACTCTTTGCTTTGCCACATAAGCCCACACCTCAGGCTTCCACAAAATAAAAAACAAACGCTCCTGAAGACCATGTCTTCTGCATTACAGTCCGCACTCACCAGCCTTCAGCAAAACAACTATCTATCTCGTATGTCCACTATCACTCGCGCGCGGAAGACTAATAGTATCGCAACTTGAAATTTACAGTCGTTATGTTTACTGCTGTTGGATACGACTACGGTGAGCTACAAGTTTGGTTCCAATATGATATACCAACTTATACGTTGTCAGTTCTTACCCTTTCGGATGAGGTATAACAACGGCACAAATTCGTACAGAAGGTTTTCCCGCTGATCATCCATTCAGGTTGAATACATCTGGGTCAGCTGACACCGATTGTTAGAGGAGGCACACACCTGATAACATCACAGACCCAACCCTGGACTTGGGTATCGACATTGTTTATCATTGTGTGTATTGAACCTCCCAGCACAGTCACAACGTGGAGCAAGCTCAGCATTCTGATAGATTCGTTATTCTGGCCTTTTCACCTTGATGTGAGCATGTCGTTGTTGCAAGAAATAACTGAATGTTGACTCCAGATTGTTTATATCAGAACCGCTTGCTTCGGTATGTTTGTCACTTGCTTTTAACATCGATCGAACCAGTGTGACCGGCCCCTAGTGGGAAGTAGCTTCCTAGCTGGATCTGTAAAGGTATATTTTCTCACATGGCGATCAACAACGAGCCTACTGAATAATTGTACCAACAGACGTACGTATTTGACCTACCATGAGTAACACTCATTGTCGTAACTTCCCAATGTAACTCACGTCCAGTATAAAACAGTTGTGAGTACACTGATCCAAATCCTTCCCTGCGTATACTACTATTCATGGATCCTTTCAAAAGGTGAAATATTAGTCATCACCGGTGCATGGACGTTCCTTTTGTATGTATGTGGAGCAGACCGTGAGTTGTTTCGTAACCCATTCTTACTGGCATATTAAAACAAATTCCAATCATGGTGTCTACAGTCCTGATGATCCTCCGTGTATGGGCAATGTATAGTCGATCGAGGTTGATCCTCAGAACGCTCCTCACGTTGTTCGTCCTGGAGTTCATTTTCACCTTCGTTGCTACTGCCATCCTCAGCAATGTGAGGACTCAGACGGGTATGTAACCATCAACGGAACAAGGACATGCTTCGCTGACTAGTCGTTTACTACCATTCCCGATTAGTGATCACCGTCCAGATACTCGATAGTTTAATTTGCGAGGCGGAAAGTATACCAACCATGTGGTCGAATCTTGCAAATATTTCGCAAATGACGCATGGTACAGCGATGTGCATCCTGGCGATCATCCAATTCATGAAACAGTCGCTCCAGATGTACCGTGTAATGAAGCAATGGCACAGTAATCAGTACATGAGCTTACTCGTTACGCAGGGGCTCATCTACTTCTTTGCGTACGTCCACCACTCGCTTATGTCTCTGTATCCTTTATTTCGGGCCGAGCTAATGGTGACATTCTCTTACAGAAACTTTCTGTTCGATATCATCAATGTTTTGGTGAACTTTGGACTGCTTCCAACGGGAGGATGGCAATTCTTACTGCTGCTCCTCGTGCAATATGTGCCCATGTTCACTTTAACGCCTCGGTTCATACTGAGCATTCGGGAGCTGTACGCGCGTGATGTTTATAGTAGGCGGCGTGGGTTTGGGATCGACACTGGGTTTGGTTTGGAGTCTTCCGGCGGAAGCACCGCTATCATGACAGAGCTGGTGTTTGCAGATTTTGAGCAGAAGGACGGGTTGGTGGTTGTCGGGAGGATATCGACGGAGGTAATTAAGACTGGGCCAGAATGATGGACATTGGCTAGTGTTTCATCAGGGCTTTTTACCTGATAGCCCATTCGATTGATAAAGTAATGATGTCTTCTGTTCACTGGGTGGACAGAATGAGAACATACTTCTACGGCGGCGTTAACAATTTGCATAGTACTCAGAACTCAATTGATGTACGAGCACTCCAACACCAGTGGATGAAGCAAGACACAAGATGTACTCTGCTCGCATCGACGGACGTCGGCTGAAACACATGATACTGATAGACGTCTTGACTAACGTCCAAGGGCGAGATGGCTGGGGAAAGCACTAACAATCAACGTGAGATACCCGGGATGACCTGTCGGCTGTGCTCAGTCACGCTTCCAGGTACCGGCAGGAGGACCGCGCTGTAACGAAAGCGTAAGGGAACTAATGGTTCACCAATACCACAAATTCGAGACATACGTCTCCGACTTCTGTAACAACTTCCAGCGGGGCACGCTCCGCTAACTCACCGAGGGGTGCCTAGTAGTAAAACCGATGACTGTCAAGCACTTTAGAGCACCAAAACGAGGACGCACTGAAGTGGCAATGACAGCGGCCGCCGCCGCAAGAATTAGAAGAATGGGAGCTGCATAATTGATTAGCTTTGAGAGGTACTATGCGCAAGGCTGTTGTACAAGTCCGCGAATTTACAACACGCGCAGCAAGCAATGAATTTTTGGTTTGCAGCGAGTGCGATAGACATGCGATCCAGGTCGTCGTTGTCATGAGTTTTCCATTCAGCCAGCAGTGATCCTGTGGACGAAGCAAACGACTTGATTTTATTGTCCGTGGATATGACGAAGAGCCGTTGAGCATCCATGGATCAAGCAATGTGAGTTAACAGAACGGGATATGCATTGGTTTCTGGATGGAAATGAGCCTGTCACCATTGTGAGTGTCCACTGTCGAAGATGAGTCGCTGCAGGCAGTGGCAATTCGTCTGATGCCATCCGGAGAAAACCTGATACCGTTGACATCACCGTCATGTTCGAGTGGACTAACCAGTCTCTCCCCAGTCGCGATGTTCCACATGCTCGCTTTCTTGTAACCCCCGGTGGCAAATCTGGTCACGGATGATCGATCGATGATCCCGAGTATCTACATCTAGCTGCGAGACGACATCCATCGCGACAAGGCAATAGATCGTATCTCGTGAGTCCCCTCGACAATGCCTGGGTATGAGTCGAAGTGTCCCAACATGAGACGAAACGACTCGGACCAACGAATTTGCCATTTGCTGAGAGTGCGATACTCATCAGTCATCGCTGCTCTCATGACTTTGCCATTCGACAAGTGGGGATCCGGTGGACGAATCAAACGACTTTATTTTATCATCCATGGATACGGCAACTTCTTGAAAGAGTCTTTGATCATGTGTGGACCAGGTAGCAATAGGAAGCAACCTCGCAGTTGGCAGGTACTCCGAGTCGATTCTCGATGGAGATGAGCTGGTCACCATTGTGAGGGTCGAAGATCCACGGGATGGTCGGCGGGTCGCCGTAGTAGTAGACAGTGGTGAGACGTCCGAGTCTGCCGCATCAAGGGAAATTTTGCTACCATATTGACTCATCACCGGTACCGCCATGTTCGAGTGGGCCAACCAGTCTCTCCCTGATCGTGATGAGGCTCCAGATGTTCGCTTTATCCCCGTCAGTCCCTGTGGAAAACCTGGTGCAGCCTGGCGCAACGCCGACTGGATACACACACACTCCCCGGCAAACTCCAAGTTTTCGCGGAGCTCTGCGTCCCATGCGCTTGCTCCATTCGCGGTTCCACAAACCACCCACTTCTGATCCCTCGACACAGAAATCGCGCGCAAGTCCATCCCTGTTCACTTTCTTAGCTCTTGTCTGTCTGCCACTCGCCATCGTCGGAACTCATCGCTCGTCCAGTCGAAGAAATGCTTTCCGTCAGGGTGGAAGGCCACTGCCTATACCGAACCAGCGCCACCTTCAAGAACCATTCTCATGTTATCATCTAGCTGAATTGTCAGCGTTTTGCATCACTCTCGAGAACTACAACGCACCGGGCTGTGTCGACGACATCCTCACAAATGGTCCGTGCACGTAGTTCTCGACTTGGAGGGGTCAAGGAACGGAGTGACTTGTGGTACGCAGCAGGGTTGCCTCACGAACGTGTGTCCATTGATTCGGTTGGTTCACAAAGCGCCTCGTGTCTTGGGCGCTCAGTGGGGTGACCAAGTGATCACTGGCAGTGAACCCTATCGCGACCTGCCGAATTCATCTGAGGGCGTTACGAAAACCTGCTCATCGTAAGTACATCTCTGGTGACTTTATATCGCGTCGATTAATGTGGCGACCGACTACCATTGTACAGTTAAAAGGGACCCTTTTCGGCAAAAGCGAGTTGCGTCGGTGTGGAAGAGACATCGTGGGATGACGTTCTCGAATCTCTCAAGTGATGCGAGCCTCGGGTGCCAATCGCACCATATGAACCATCTCTACGTCATTTTGCGCACCTGAGGACTTGGCCTCCATCAAAAAAGATGTAAACGGACGACCTGACGTCGATCGAGGCACTGTGCTGACTGTGGATCCTTGCGTCTGCTTTAGGTCTAACTTGCTCACAGCAATCAATACCTGGATCCGTGACAGCCATGCATAAAAAGTCGAATTACAAGCAAAGTGTCAGCCTATGGTATACTGCCAGTTCGGCTCACGTCTTGTGCTCGCAACAGCTCCAACTCGCAAATCCCAACCTCCGTATTGCATGTCGCAAGAATGCGTTGCGATAGATATCCTAGCGAGTTCGACCATGGACGGACTTGGAAGGATTGGGCGGAACTGAAACGTCTACCTCCATCATGTTCGAGTCGGCCAACCACTCCTTCTCCGGTTTCCGGGATCGGACTGCTCTCCGCGGCGCTGGCAGTGCAAATCTTCGGTTAGACACAACGTGCCACTGTCGTGATCTCAACGTCGAATTACTGATTATTGTGATATATATTTCTGGTCTTGGGCGGTTCTCTCAGATCAACGACGGGGATGCCTCCAGGGAGAAAAACTCGTCTTCCACAGGATCGCGGTGCGACGTCGAACAGGGCTCGGAAAAGTCGTTCGTGGACGTGACTCGGACAAGGGGCGGGTTCGAAAATCAGTCTTATTTATGTATCCACCCACTCTCCGGTACTTAACTGACCTAATACGATATGACAGTCTATGTATTGTATGCATGTAAGTGCGACACGAGGATACGTGTCCATGAAAAGTAGATGTAGAATGTGCCATCAGAGTGGCTGATAACAATTGATAGACGTGCCTTTAGTAGTTGGCGTGGCTCGTTTAACGCGTTTCACCACCATGGCCCGTATGGCTACAAAACCATGAAGGCACAGATCGAACAGGTCAAATTCAGGTCAAATCTGTGCCATGGTGGTTCTTCAAGTCTTGGCCACAAAATCAACGTGAGTATCCGCTTCCGAACGCATACAGTATGCCATCACCTCAACATCGTTTTGAACACCCAAGGACTCATGTTTTGTATCGTCGAGAGTATTGGCAGGACCGCCTTCTGAGCGCAGAGTGGTCTTGGGCGGTTCACTCGACGTAGCGGGTTTTGGGACAACTCTTCTTCTAAATAAATCATGACAATGGATTGAGGCGTGAACAAGCCTCACGTGGTCTAACAGTGGACTTCATAACCATCTGCTGAGCCGACTGGTCAGATATGCATGTCCAATCAACGAGAAAAGACTACACTAACTTTTACCCGCTTGCCAGGGGACTATCGAAGGCTGTTTGTATGCATTTGCCAGCTCCGCTCTATTGTAGAGACGGCCGGTAGCGGTGTTGATGAGCACACGCGGCAAACCTCGTAGAGTACGGTGAATGATTCTGCGTACTATCCTTACTCCTGTTCGAGATCTATTGGATGACGTGAACAAAACATTGTCGCAAGGTGAAGCGAAGGCAACTGATGCTGAATGTCGGATCAGTTGACTGCTCCAGGATCGAGGGCATAGCCTCGAATGCAGGGACCGCTTTGTCATAGTTTCCTGCCTTGTGTAACGCTGCTTTCTTTATCTCATAGCCCCAGGGAGACAATAGATTGAGTGTAATCAGCCGATGATAATGCGGCAACAAGACTGACTCCCATAACGGAAAAATAATATACTTGGTTTGCACCATATGGAGCCTGTACCCAGGACCCGATTGCCATGAATGCCTTGCTTCGCTCGATAAGTATACTTTGTTGCAAAGGAGGATTGAGGGATACAGCGGGCGTAGCAGGGGATGGCCACCCCATATCGCTCCGTATCCATCGCTGTATCCCTGAGATGCTCCAGTTCGTATAGTAACGTTTCTTGACGGCTAACAAAAAAGATACATTGACGACGACACCTATCAGGAATGCCCAGCCACTCGTCAATAGCCCACGCGAGATGCTCACCGTGCCAATTTGTCTTCTTCTTCTCTCCAAATTCACTCGTCATATGGCGGGAAGCACTGGACCCCATCCTTGTTGCGACCTGCAGCATACAGGAATTCGCAAATATGCCATAGAACCATAATTCACCCTTACCAGTGAGATAAAAAAGAATGATCGACTCGCGTGGCGTCGCATTTGTGTGCGAGCATGTTTGAACGACTGTGTTGCAACCTTGTAGTCGCTTCGCGTCAGGTGCGAGTTTCGAAGAGGAAATGCATAAACGCCTGCAGGAAGGTCAATTGGGATGTTCGTAGCATGTGAGTGCATTGAGTACTTGCCTGAACTACATGACAAGTTGAGTTACGATGTACCATGGCGATGAGATCGTCCATGCGCGATATCAAGAACACAATTATGGTGTAAGGTATATCAGTAGGGAAGAGGCATTGAAGATGAAGAATACAGACCTTGGTGAGAAGGAAAGTTAATGTGAGATGAACGGAAGCGTTCGCGCCATATCGTAGTTCTCGTAAGTCTTGTGCCATTCACCCTTACCAACAAGCGCTGTACTCTGTGCAATGTATACAACGGCAGATGGCTGAATTTTGAAGGCCTTGATGTAAGTGAGTAACAGCACCAGCGTAAGTGAGAGGAGAACCACGAGTACCTCTTCAGCATCCACGAGTGCTGCGTCCCACTCTCGTAAACGAGTCCCCGCAAGGGCTTTGTTAGCGAGTATGTACATTATGGTTTGGATTCTGTAAGCTGACGATTGCTACAGTTAACAACATGGCGACGTCTTGAAGCTGGTCGTGTTTCTATAAATTGAGCGCAGCGTTATCAATCCGAAGCTCTGGTTCGCGGAGAGTGGTGTGGATGGCATAATCAGATGGAGATATAGATATACCGCACGAGCGGATGAAACATGGCACTTGCGATGATAAGGAGAGTTTGTCCCTCTCTGTCCACCAATCGTGGGAAGACAATTGTCTGGCGAGAGCGCAATGGAAGGTATGGGCTGAGGATGGTTGACGCGATGACGGCGAGTTGAGAATGTGTCGATGTGTCCCAAAACGTGATCGCGTTGTGTAGAGTAGACGGTGACGAGCTTCAATTTGGTACTTACAGCAATACAGGAGTAGGGGGTGCTATAGCTATCAGTCCCGGCCATTCCGAGACTGTTGACCCAGTGGATGCGTTGAATTCCTCGTCAGATATGCAAGGAGATAACCTTTAGACCACAGGAGACTGGTGTTAAGCCGTGATGTAACTTGTACTTCGATCTCCACTGGCACGAAGCGCTGTCCCAAACTCGAGAGCTCGAGTAGTCGCGATGCGAGAATTTTGCTCAGCGGGCGCGAGCGCAGTGTTTGTATGTATTTATGTGATTTGTGGCTGAAGCGCTGACAGTCGACTCTGTGTCGTCAAACGATGTCACTAGCTATAGGAATCGAGTGGAGAAATCAACGCCACGGATGCTCAGTGAGTCCTTTTGGTGCACCATGCCATTGCCATCTCCAGTAGCGATCCATCAGCCGCATCGCTGGATACAGCGAGACAGTAAACCTCGTCTCCCTGCATTCAATGATGCTCTTTGTTGGCCATCTTGCACTCACCACAATCGAACGCCCCCGATCCCGCTCACGAGGCTTTCACCATTAACTTAGAATGTCGCAGCCCATGTGTCCCTACCGCTCTCGAATTCAATCGGCTGATAATATTCTTGTTCGATGGCCAGCATCAATGCATGCTGGTACGTACCTGGCATCAGTCACATGGAGATCAGGTGAGTAAGATAACGGAGTAACGATAGGAATAAACGGAGAAACTATGCCCGTATACCTTATTCTCAACAAGTCCCTGTCCCTGAAGTGTCGTCGTCAATCCGCACAACCTCCGCACCCGTGCTCCTGCCGGTCGTTGCATCAGGCACGTTAAAACAGCGATCATACTGCCAGTGTTCGGTCGGTCATTTCACCCAGTAGCACGAACTGAACAAGACTCGAGTTCCCACGGAGCCCTTCCCGAAAGTTATCAATGCGCCGGCGGCTGTGGCAGATTTAGGCCCGCTTCACTTGCCAGCCCATGTCATACTGTTGAGCCTTCTTAGACCTCCGAATAAGAGAACAAAAAAGAAAAGGAAAAGCCAACAAGAACCACAGAGATCGACGTCTAGTTTTCCCATGTATCCTGTGCCAAATACCCTGAAAAATGACAGGACTCCCCAGTCCAAGCAAGGACACTCACGTCTCAAAGAATAGGCGTCCCATGGCATCCAACCGTCTGCGTGTAAGGGACCGAGTACGTATTCCAATTGCTGTTCGTGAGAGTGCCAGCATTGCTTGTCTGACGAGCGCACAACATGATCACTGTAGCTATGTGTTGCTGTGGAAGAGACTCGTAGCCTTGAGCAATAGCCAGTGCTACACAAAAAACCGGGGTTTCATTGTCTGCCGTATTACTTAAGGCCATGACCGAAACTGATCGGATGGATGATGCTGCATGCTCTCTGATGAATATAAAAGCGAGCAGTTACGGGCTGAGAAACCTTCAACTTGTGCACTCTAGATACCATCAGACAAGCACCACACCAAACATGCAGCTCAATGCAAAGTTCTTTTTCCATTTCACTGCGCTTTTGCCGTTCTTCATCGCAGCCTTGGTTCGGGCGGGCCCTGCTAGTGTGCAGCTTGCTCACGGTGAAGTTGAGAGGGGTAGCCAAAATATCGGAGTCGATAAACGAGGTACGGCTCAGTTTGGGAACGGTCTTCAATTGACTGACATCCTCCACAAAGAACATGCCAGTGCAGAATATTTTGAACCGACTAGTACTGGAATTGGGATTGGTTTTCCAATGACATTTCTCAATAATTATGGTATTATTTCAATGAAGGTATATTTAGTCCAGCTGACAATTTATCGAAGCTTCTGATCCCACTCCCACTCCCATTCCTCGCGGTGTATCGAGGGCGCCTCCTAGTCCCGTAGTAAATGCTTTGTAACTACTGTACTGACCGCTCTTCGATCGTTGATGTCGTGGTTAGAATGCATATGGTTCGCTAAGCTGGCTGAACAGTACATACGAGCGGCACGAACGCCTCTGGGTGGGGTCGCAAGATCGACAGTGGCGGTGGGGATCATCTGACTCTGTGTACAATGTTTTCACTGCACCATTTTGGTTGAACGAAACGATGCTATTCGGCTCAATGGGAACAATGCCTTCATCATTGATTATGGCGGGATGGCGTTGCTAGGCTATTGAATACCGTGATCGATGTATGAACGTCTCTTTGTATTTCAGATAAACCGGCGTTATTTCAACATGAAAGTTAAGTAAGCTACTAGTAGGCTAGCTATGACCGAAACGGATCCGATGGACTCGGATGATGATGCATGCTCTCCGACTCGGATGAATATAAAAGCAAGCAATTACGGGCTGAGAAACCTTCAACTTGTGCACTCCAGACACCATCAGACAGCTTGAAGCAACACACCATATGTACATGCAGCTCAAAGCAAAGTTCTTTTTCAATCTAACTGCGCTTTTGCCGCTCTTCATCGCGACCTTGGTTCAGGCGGGCCCTGTGCATCGTGCTCTCGGCGAAGTAGAGGGGAATATCCGAGTCGATAAACGAGGTATGGCTTGGTTTGGGAACGTGTCTTCCATTGGCTGACTTGGACATCCTCCACAAAGAAGGGATCCTTCAACATCATAAATACTATCTAGAGGTGGTTGATGGCGGAATCGGTGTAGGACTTGGTCAGTATGATTTCTATGAAGGGATATTCAGTCCAGCTGACAATTGAGCAAAGATTCGCCCACTCCCATTCGCCGCGGTGTATCGAGGGCCCTAGTTCCGGAGTAAATGCTTTGTAACGTCTATACTGACTGCTCTTCTATCGTTGATGTCGTGGTTAGAGTGCATATGGTTCATTAAGCTGGCAAAGGTAAACAGTACATACGAGCAGCACTAAGGCCTCCGTTGGGTAGGGTCGCAAGATCGGCGAGGATTATTTGACCCTGTTAATATGTACGCACATGCTGGTGTTATGGGCAGCTGCGTTTGTTTCACTGCACCATTTTGGTCGAACGAAATGATGAGCGCTGTCATTAGCTCAATGGGAACAATGCCTTCAGTCCGCCACCGCGGCCGGCCTGTAATCCACCAAATGTTCACCTGGCGCCAGCCGTGACCAATAATGTACCAAATGACTGTCTGAGACGGCGGGAGAGGTGGAAGTTGGACAGAGGTTCCTTCCGACTTGCTGTGAACCAAGGCACCAGAGAAGTGAAATGAAAAGTGTGATAATGTGGTGTCCTCTCCATCTCGACAGGATACTATAATAGGGAATCGTCCTTTGTATTTCAGATGAACCGGCGTTGATGAGATGCCTGGCGGGTCGATACGAGACGCCATTCCACCTGAACATTGGTCAGGCCAAGATAAAGTTCCATCAATTTCCGAAACGACTTCCCATGGCTTTTCATCAATTGTTGATCACGCTGAGGCGTCCGAGTCCATCCGCCCAAAGTGCACGATTATTCCAAATCTTGTTCGTGAGAGCGCCACGCTTAGATGATGAGTGCACAACAGGAAACAGTCGGCATATCAATAACTCGCGATCATCTAAACAATGTGTTACTGCAGAAGAGAAAGCAAAGCCACTGCTGGGGGATTTCATTGTCTGCTGCAAGGCTGTGATCAAAATTGATCTGATGGGCCATGCTTCATGCCCAAATGACGGTCTGTGTCCCCCGATGAATATAAGAGTGAGCAGTTGCGAACTGAGAAACCAGGGTACAGATAACTATCAGACCACGCACCAAGCATGCAGCTCAAAGCATTATTTTTCCATTTCGCTACGTTTTCGCCCCTTTTCATCGCCACTCTGGTACAGGCAGGTCCTGCGCGCGGCGGAGCCGATAAACGAGGTATGGTTGGTCTATGAAGATACCTGGCATTGACTGACGTCCTTCACAAAGAAGGGGTCCTTCAGCGTGCCAATAAAACCACTCTTCAAGGGACTGGTGGCGGAATCCCGCCAGGTGCCAATGATGGTCAGTATGATTCCAATGAAGGAAAACTTACTCCAGCTGACAATACGAAGGGAGCGAGGGCAAAGCGAGTCGGAAGAGAATGGAGGAGGAGCCTGAGGGTGATTTGATACGCGTAGGCTGGAAATAGAACGGCCATGTCATGTCTTGATTTCTGCCATCCAAAAGGTAACAGTATCTGTGCGATAAACACGGCTTATGCATGTTTGATAAGGCTTTTTTTTTTTCGAAAGCAATGCATGAAAAGTAAAGTTCATCAGATTCGCTGTGAACTAAGGCGCTGAATCCCCTTGAGACGGTTGGATAACGACAGAACTACATCGAGGTCAAACTATGGGTGTGATGAGGTGATCATTCTCCATCTCGTCGGCAGGATTGGGCAGTGAAATACGCGACGGTGCTAGTCCATTGAATATGGTGATGCTGGGCAAGCATAGAGCTATTGAAGCTGCAGGAGCCCCCAGTCCACGCAAGGACACTCACGTCTGCAGATCTGGGGAGAAGATGAGACAACAGATGTCCTAGTAAAGCGTTCCGTTCATCATGGATTGCAGATAAACTGGCAACTGAGAAAACGACAAGCAGTGAGATGCAGCATCCTCGACCAGTGTCACTTGCCGTGTCGAAGCGAGACGTAACTCCCTCTGAAGGTTGGTCAGGCCAGGGCAAAGTGCCATTTGTGCAGATACCAAAATTCAATAGTGCGCCCCATCTCCCAGATGATTTCCCATGGCTCTTTGTTGTTCATCAATTGTTGATCAATGTGAGGCGCGGCTCAGGTGCCCATTCAGAATTGAACGAGAAAATATTCCAAATGCCGTACATACCAAATCTGAGCGCACAACACGGAACAGTTGGCCAGTCTGTGGTCACCGAAGTCTCATGGCAGTGCAGAAGATAAGAACCGCATAAGCAAACGCCGCCAGCGCAGAAACGGATCTCGCTGTCCCACAAGCTTTGACCAAAACTGATGTGATAGATGCTGGATGCGTAAATGACGGTCCCCGGAGCAATATAATGGCGAGCAGTCGTGAGCTGAGAAACTGGCCTACAGAAATCATGCGACAACATACCAAGCATGCAGCTCCATGGCGAAGCTGAGAGGAGCAGCGAAAATATCTTGGATAAGGAAGGTTTTAGAATGTACCTTCAAGTTGCAGTGGCTGTCGTTCTCCACAAAGAGTAGCGACGGTTAGCGGCGCATCCTGCTTCCTCTCACGCCGCTTCCACCTTGGTCGTCCTCCCGTCCGCCTCGTTCCCCTCTCGCTTTTCGTCGCACCCACCCACCATTTCCTGACCTTAAACAAAGTTTTCGGCGCCTCGCGATTCACTTCGGGCCCACCAAGCACATTTGCCGATACCGCATTGCATTCCACCGCGAGGCGTTTCCCACCCGCCCTCGCAGCTCACACAATCCACAGGTCTTCGGCTTCGTTTGCTGCCAGCGAGCGCTTCGCGCTCCCGCCCGCCTTCACTATCGACATCGTGATATTCCCATTCTGTCCTTGCGTAGTCACTCCTTGTAATACCCGCTAGCTACTCAATCCCATTGTTTACTCCCCGCGTCACACAGCGACATCCAAAGACGGGGTAAAAACGGTCACACGGATATGAAGGGATCAATAACGAAACTGATGTGGCCAGCCTCCAGGGCTGTCCACAGCCAGGGGGTAGAGGATGGCAACGCAGCTGTGCTCATGTATGTGACATCCCGCGAGCGACTCTTTGCGTTGCCACCTTCCACACAATTCCCATGGCGGCGATTATGGAGGTCAGGTGACGATCCTATCGGATGTTGAACGTTCGAACATTGAGTTCTATTGTCTTATAAAGGTGATTTTAAAAAGTGGAGGAGAATCTGATCCTCCGCAGTTGTGTCTTCTCTGAAAAAACACTCCTGAAGATCATGTCTTCTGCATTGCAGTCCGCACTCACTAGCCTTCAGCAAAATAACTACATATCTCGTATGTCCACTACTATCACTCACGCACGGAAGAATGTCACAAGTTTATAGTTGTTATGTTCACCGCCGTTGGATACGACTATGGTGAGCTACAAGTTTGGTTCCAATATGATATACTAACTTATGCGTTATCAGTTCTTACTCTTTCGGATGAGGTATAACAACGGCACATATTCGTACACAATGCTTTCTCGCTGATAATCCATTCAGGTCAAATACATCTGGGTCAGCTGACACCGGTTGTTAGGAAAGGAAAACACCTGATAACATCACAGACCCAACCCTGGACTTGGGTCTCGACGTTGTTTATTATTGTGTGTATTGAACCTCCCAGCACAGTCATGAACGTGGAGCAAGCTCAGCATTCTTATAGATTCGTTATTCTGGCCTTATCACCTTGATGTGAGCATATTGTTGCAAGAAATATACTGAATGCCGACTCCATATTGTTTATATTAGACTGGCTTGCTTCGGTATGTTCAAGTTTGGCACTTGCTTTTAACATCGATCGGACCAGTGTGACCGGCCCCTAGTAGGAACTAGCTTCCTAGCTGGATCTGCAAAGGTATATTTTCTCACATGACGACCAACAATGAGCTTACTGAATCGTACCAACAGATGTACGTATTTGACCTACCCTGAGTAACACTCGTTGTAGCTTCCCAATGTAACTCATATCTATAAAATAGTTGTGAGTACACTCATCCAAATCATTCCCTGTGTATGCTACACACGGATCCTTTCGAAAGGTGAAATATTAGTTATTACCAGTGCGTGGACACTCCTTCTGTATATTTGTGGAGCAGACCGTGAGTGATTTCGTAACCCATTCTCACTGGCATGTTAAGACAAATTCTAATGGTGTTTGCAGTCCTGATGATCCTCCGTGTATGGGCCATGTACAGTCGATCGAGGTTGATCCTCAGAACCCTCCTCGCACTGTTTGTCCTGGAGTTCATTTTCACCTTCGTTGCTACCGCCGTCCTCAGTAATGCGAGGACTCAGACAGGTATGTAAGCACCAGCGGAACAAGGATACGCTTCACTAACTAGCCGTTTACTACCACCCCGATTGCTGGCGATCACAAAGTGATCATCGTCCCGATACTCGATAGCTTAATTTGCGAGGCAGAAAGTATGCCAACTCTGTGGTCGGATATTGCAAATATTTCGCAAACGACGCATGGTGCAGCGATGTGCATCCTGGCGATCATCCAATTCGTGAAACAGTCGCTCCAGAATTACCGTGTAACGAAGCAATGGCACAGTGATCGGTACATGAGCTTACTCGTTACGCAAGGGCTCATCTACTTCTTTGCGTACGTCCACCACTCGCTTATGTCTCTGTATCCTTTATTTCGGGCCGAGCTAATGGTGACATTCTCTTACAGAAACTTTCTGTTCGATATCATCAATGTGTTGGCGAACTTTGGGCTGCTTGCAGTGGGAGGATGGCAATTCTTACTGCTGCTCCTCGTGCAATATGTGCCCATGTTCACTTTAACGCCTCGGTTCATACTAAGCATTCGGAAGATGTATGCGCGCGATGTTTCTTGTAAGCGGGGGTATGGGATTGATACTGGGTTTGGTTTGGAGTCTTCCGCCGGCGGAAACACCGCTATCATGACAGAGCCGGTGTTTGCAGATTTTGAGCAGACCGACGTTGTTGGGAGGACATCGACGGAGGTAGGGCCAGAATGATGGACATCGGCTAGTGTTTCATTAGTACTTTTTACGTGATATGTAGTCCATTCAATTTTCGATATAAATTGACGATGTCTTCTCACTGAGTGGACAGAATGCGAACATACCTCTACGGTGGCTCGGCATTAACAACTTGCATAATACTCATATCTCGATATCCAATACATGTGCAAGCACTCCAACACCAGGGGATGAAGCAAGACACAAGATGTACTCTGCTCGCAGCGACGATACCACAAATTCGAGACATACATTTTCGACTTTTGTAACAGTAGCTTCGCGTCACGTAACATATCACAGGCAAGTTTTAGGCTGAATACAATAGTCTCTCTCCATCGTCCGCTCGAAGCAAGAGCCTCGAAAAAGCCATTGTCTCCGCTTGTCGTTCACCATTGCCCTGATCCGCCAACGCAAATATACCCAGACTTTCCCCCTAAGAACCCACCACCTAACTCTCGCCGCGGTCCAGAACAGACTCGGGATCCAATCGTCTCTCGTAGCCAATGCTCAAGGAAATGGGTCAATCACTAATGTATACCCGATCAAGACCATTGGTTCCTAACCGCTGAACTTCGTTAGTTCAAGTCTCTCTGAAACCGACGTGGAAACCAATGGTGAACATACTTTTGGCTGCTGCATGCGCCCTTTCGCGTACTTGAGGAAACTCTCGACGAAGAGAGATCATCCACAGTTGGGACCGTATCTTGTCCAGACCCACAAGGCCCGCCACTAGCTTGAGCATCTCCTCTCTCACCTCAAGTTCTTTCAACCTAACACACCAAGCGACGAACCAGCACGCCGTCAGCCTAGCTCACCTCTTTAACAAAATGTAAACTCACCTCAGCGCTTCGTGATCATTGATTAGCTTGTGGTGCGCGAGCAGCACGAGCATGTCCGTAAACGAGATCCCCTTGCCTTGATAACACATTACGGTCGCTTCGTGATAGATCCTTATGAACATCACACGTCGCTTCCAGATCGCCCCAAAATCGATGTTGTTGAGTAGCTTGTTCAACTTGCGCACATGAATCTCGCCTGTCTTGTTACCCTTTTTCGACTTGTCTTGACATGTTGCTAGGATAGAGGATACGGAATACTGGGATGGATAGATGCGCACTTTGAAGACGCCACTGAGTTTCTACGACGCAGCGGTGAGCGATGGATGACAAGACGATGTCAGACATGACGTACAGCGAGGAACGGAACGAGCTTCGGACGCTCCAACAGACCGGTGTTTGGATCCGCGAACTGGGCCCAGGCTTTTTTGAAGGCACGTGTCTCGTGTTGCGTGATCGACTTCAAGGCACGGCAAGCACGGCAGCGTCGAGGATGCGGACAAATCCAACCAGAATCAGGTCCTCAAAGGTCTTCCGCATCTTCTTGATCAAAGTCGTGAATCGGAGAGCCTGTAGTGCCTTCAAGGCGCGGATAAAGCGACTGAGGCCACCGACGAAAACCAACATGAACGAGACGTTAACGACGACGCCAACCATGATAACGAAATCGAGGATATTCCAAATACTCCGGACGTAAGCGTTAGGGGTGAAAAGAAAGCCGTCAGCAATGATCTTGATTAGGAATTCGAGGAAAAGGACGAGTCCGAAGATAACTTCTATGATGTTGAACCGTGCGGTCCGTGTTGTAGGTAGTAGTTACGCCGGTAAAGGGGTGTAGCAATCACTTCGGCAGCGACATTGCCAACAACGGCCAAGAAGATGGCAAACTGAAAGAACATACGGGCATCCGAGGGTGGCGTACCAAATATCCGCTCTCCGCCACTTGGGTAAACAATCTTCTGGCAGAGACAGCGAAGGCGATTCGTTTGAGGGAGAATCCAAAAAGTCTTGTCATACGTTGGACTTCCGGATCAACTCTGTAGTCTGAATTCGTGGGTATCGTTGGACGAGTCTTTTTCCCTTTGCAGGCTGGCCAAAATAAATATCGCTAAGCCAATGGTGGTGAGCAAAGAAAACAGCCAGATTGACGAAAGGTTCCTCACAAGTGCCGATCGGTTTCGTGCTCAAATGGGTTCTCTGACCCTCTCGATTCAGAACATACCCAATGGAATTCAAGAAGTGGGATATCATCTGACTTCTCGCTCCTGGTGAAGAGCTCGTGGAGCAGACCGAATGAGGCAGGTCAGAGATCATGAGTGCTGCCGCTAGTGCTCGACGGAGCGCGTCTCTATGCAAAAAGGCATCAGTAGCTGAGCAGATTCGAAGATCGTGGAACCAACCTGGCTAAACTCTGGACCGTGATCCGTAGGAAGCGGACTCTGTTGAACAAACACTTCTGCCTCCCCCAGAACCGAGGTTGAGGATGGGCTCTCGGCGGTCACCCTCGTTGACTTCGGCCGAAGCCACAGATAGGGATATAGCAGGCTTGTCCATCGACTGATGGTAGACCTGGAGTGTTGTTCCGAGTGGCTGGTTGCCTGCATCCCTCTCTTAGCCTCCTCCGCCACGCTAAAGTTCTCATTGATGACGGCGATGAACATCTGCAATACAATGACTAGTCAACCGCCAGCGTCAGTGGATCGTGGAACGTGTGCAAACTTGAACGAATACACTTACAATTCGCAAACAAGAGCCAACAGCACAGATACGTACACACTATAATTGCTTGATCGAGGCTCAGTTCAGCATCTGTCGCGTTATACAACACCGTGGTCCAGTTCTCTGAAGAACATATTTGGTACATGGCCAGAAAGGAGTTGAATAGCTGGCCAAAGTTCATGGTGACGGTCCCGGCCATGTCTCCTTGGATGAGTGGAATGCCAAACAGGGCAGCGAGGAAATTGATAAGTATCAGGAACAGGGTCATGTTCGCGAGACCATACATGTTCCCAAAAACAGTCAACTAGAGTAACACGGTTTAGTATACTGACTACAAAATATTGAACGCAGGACATACCATCAAGGGCTTCATCCGAGGTACCACCAATAGCACTCGGTAGAATCTTGCCAGCGGAAAGACGATCAACCAAGGATAGACACTCGAGTTGTGAATGACGGGAATTTGGATGATGCTAGACCCAACAGCGATGATCAAGTTCAACCAGTTGTTACTGCGCAGGAAAAAGTTCATCCACGCAAGCAACTCGACAGCGAAACGAACAATGATTTCGATGTCGAAAGCAAATGAGATCATACGTTCGCTTATATCCATGATTTCTTGGTGGGCTGGACTCATGTCAGCAGTCGCAGTATCTTGCACCACGAGAGAAGCCAAGGCTAGAAACACCCAAAACCAGCTGGTGTACGACCACCAATCCTTAAGACGATTTTGATCGGAGTGGTGTCCAGTCACCGCGGACCAACCCTCCTCCGGTTCTTCTACGACGGGCCCGAGTCTAGAAGTCGAGTGAGAGCAATTCTACGCGATACCAGAGATCGGAGACGTACGGTGCTGCTCCAAATGCACTTTTTTTAGTACCAGAGCGAATTGCAGAGAACGAATTTGTGATTACGGCGACCAATAAGTTAAACAGCCAAAGATTCAACACCAAAATCCCTAAGATGAAGAAAATAGAAGCAACCCAGTATTCAGACGCCATGATCTGATACATGACCTGCGACCACTAGTAGAAATTGTCGATGAGAGGTATCTTCACTGGTAAGGGCATGAGACACTCACGGTATTCGCTGAGGCAAGCACGACTATCTGGAGGGTCGCATAGTACACAGTGTCGAAACTTTCTACACCAGTGAAAGGATTCTCTCCTTCCTACGAGACAGTAAGTAAAGTACACATAGAACAATGAATTAATGTACCTGGCAGACTTGTCCCAATGGGCAAATGTACCCTTTCGTGATACTGCTGGGTGTCCCGTTGGAGTGTAGATAAGGGGACGGGACCAAAGTTATTGCATCGATATGTCCTCCGCATGTTTGTGTCAGTTGCGTGGCATTCTGCCCTAGTGCAGGTAAAAGATTACAGCTTCGACGCAAGGACCCTTTGAACGATTGTACGCCAATAATGCTGGTTCACCATGGGTAATTGATCGGCCACATGGAACGTTGGAAGACTTACGAGAACAACACCATAGCAAAGATGATAAAGTATACAACCTTGGCCAACAAAGGGCGAGCTATCTTGAGGGAACGCATAATCGTCTGGATCCACAATCGTGAGAAAGGTACAAGGAAAAGGAGGAAGGCGTGTCACTCACAGCGGTACCGTTCGTGATGCCCAACAACCTTGCTGTCCTCAAAACACTCAACGCCCTGTATATTCCGATATGATGGGTTCCCCGCTCGAGACCCGTAGTCGCTAACGCAAACGATACCCAAAATCCAATTACCGCAACGAAGTCAATCCTACCCAAACCTTGCCGCAGATAGGGTATATTCCGTTCTAGTCTGCTTCGCGCCATCTGTAAATCTAGTCTGAATGGAAGAGAGATGATAGCGTCGGGATCGGCCTCTAGTACGTCGGATTTCATTGCGCGCGACAGGAACGTGGGCGGTAAGTCGGAATCCTCCAAGGGTCTTTTACCGTGCAAGGCGTATGACGGAGGCATGTGAGAAGGCGCAGAAGGACCAGCATGTGAGGAGAGGGATATCAAGAAAGGTTTCGACAGGTGGTCGTAAACTCTCTTCAACGTGTGTCCCCGTGCTAACGAGCCGGTCCGCGTGGGAGTGTGAATATGAATGTTCGAGGCTGAATTTGTAGACATAGAGCGAGCCAATTTGGAAAAGGAAAGTGAAAATAAGGACGAAATTGGTATCTCTGGGTCTAGAAGCAACCCAGCAATACATATTCGACCCAAGGCTTCGATCCTATCACGAGTCAGTGAGTATTCGTATCGTTGAGCATAACACCTACGTGAATATTATAAAGAGAACAAAGATCACAAAGTCTTCCCAAGCATGGAAGTATCCCGTAACGGTAATAGGAACCTGAGAGGAAGGCAACAACAGCGTTCGCGAAGCTTGCACCACCAATGCGACCGCGTAGAGGATAATCAAAACGAGTATCGTTGGTTCGGTGAATCTGGTTATGGTCTTAGTAAGTGGAAGTACAGCTTAAAGAGACGACATACGGATGGTCCAATATCTTGTACAGTGTCACACGGAGAGGATTCGTTGGTCCAAGAATGCCAAGGGCCCGCCCTCGCAAAGGAAGAGATGGTAGTGTTCTACTCTCTCCGACGCTAGGTCGGATCGTCTCCTCCTCGCCGTCTAACGTTGAACCTGAATCTGAACCTTCCCCATCCTCCTGTACTCGAGCGTATGGTCTGTGTCCTCGAACGTTTACGACGCGTACCGACGCACGATGGAACGCATTTGTGATGGTCCGCTTCAAAATGGGCGAAGGAGCAGCAGACTGTCGTCTAGGCCGCGACGACATTCCAGCAGAGCGCTCCGAGTCGACAGACAAGTCACTTGTCAGTGACCAACCCTCATCCACTTTCGGCCGAGCCCCACCAATGAGACGGATCTCATCATCAGCTGAGGCCGTGTCGGCGTACGTCGAAAGCAGAGGGCTAGAAGACGCATCCAGGTGGGAGGTGGAGAACAAGGAGGAATCCTTCCGTGCGGGGCGGTCCATCGATGAAAAGAAGGGATCCTTCCCGAACACTGTGAGATTGGATGGCCCTGGCTCTGGGGCAGGTGGAACGGTTAGATGTGACGTGTCCGGCCTGCCTTCGACATTGCTCCAGCTCAGGCGGCGACGGGTGTACCCTCGATTGTCGGCGTCTAATGGCCGTAACGATGGTGACAGCGGATCCTGGACGACGACGCCTAGTCCAGTACCAGATAGGTCTATAGCGGAAGAAGAGCTGTTGGACGAATGTCTGATGCTATATGGTCCAGACGCATGACCGTCCATGGAAATGTTTCAGCGTTGTAGACAAGTCTGGAAGGTGAGTAGCGACTTACCGCCGACGATGTGCCTCAGGGCAGTGTAACTCAGCTAGGAATAGTTATGTACAAGGTGAGTCACACCGTAGAGATCAATCAGCAAATCAACAGAAGATCACACGGCGACAAAGAAGGCTACGACCGTAAGCTTTGCAAGGCATCACTCCTACTACAGGTTACACTAGTACAAGCATTCACGCACACTAACAATCGAGCGAGAGCAATTATATCCAACCAAGAGACTCCCGCCTCGAGCTGTCAGTGTCGATCAATGGAGTGTTTTCCGATATGACTCGGAGATATCTACACAAACTAAACGTGAGTTGGATGAACTTGGATCGCAAACCCTTGCAAGTGGTGACTAGGAAGGTCGACATAACGAGCACATCGAGTCCATAATTATGTAAATGCCAGTCTGATTCCGCGTCCGACTATCGCACGAACCACGAAATCGGTGCTGCGGGAATGCAACTAGCCATGCAGTGAGAGAGGCTGTCGCAGTCGTTCATGGATCCTCCGAAGCCTGGATTTTGGTTTCTTGCGGAGGTCAACGTTTACTTTGAATGGATAATCTTCTTGTTCGTGCCGTTGTCGTGGTCGTACAATTTACTGTGCCTCGGAGATACAGGGAGGCCAGAATCGGGAGAGCACGTAGCACGGTCAAGTTCGACCATCTGCGCCTGCCTTGGAAGCCCCGCTCATAACGTTGCGGAGTAAAAGTCTCCTCCCGAACGAAAACAAGTACTTCCTGCCAAACTGGACGTTGTCCAGGTCCTTGTTGATGTCGCCGGCCGACAACGGGGCAAGTACTACCTTCAACGCTTCAGGTACATCGCTGACGTCCTGCCGACGTGGAGGAATGGGAACCCTCCTGATCTCCAGGGTGACAATGTAGTTCCCGCGTGCGAACAGAATAACCGCTTGTAATGCCCTGGATATCATGAGCAACAGAGGTACCAAGTCTGAAAGCAGAATACATACCTCATGCCAAGTGGTCATTCGGACAGTAAACGATTGTTTGATATAAATGTCAAGATGTAGGGGCCAGAACGATGCTGCTAGTAGGCCGTCGGCTGTGTGTTGCTATGGTGCACACTCTCCCCTGGAAGGATGGTAACATTCTTGATCTCCGGCATTGGTTTGAGGGCGACTAGACAATGTCTCTGCAGGGGACTTAACTTAGCAGTCCAGGTACTAGCCGTAGCGTCCTGACTATGAAGCGGTTACAAACCTGAGAGGAATATAATATGGGTCGTTCAACGGGTAGTACTAAGTGATCGTGGATACATTAAAAGTTGACGCCGTGGCCAGAACGATCATAAGTGCGAGTCTGGCCCGACGTATTAGTCAGCGTTGTGCCTGGCT